>CAXHJY010001242.1:95000-97272 GCA_964016885.1 Eledone cirrhosa
AGTCTTTATTAGCCAACAATGTTTCGTCCTGTTAAGGAATCATCAGGGCAAGTAAAGCTACAAGAAGCACTATCTGCCAATACAAGCCAAAAACTCAGAAGAATATGGAGTATACATCTATTAAAGCTTAGGAAAGATATCAAGGAAAAGTTGGCTAAGATTAAGAATGAGCAGTTACAAACATAGATATAGACCAAATAGCAAGGAAGTGATTAACATGTTGAACCCACATTCCAAATATTGTATAATGCAAAAACTTGAAACACAAATGGTAATATATTGCGAGAATTACAGTACATTATATAATATAATATAATATAATATATGGTGATAATAAAAAGCTTGATATATGTATATATATATATATATATATACACACATATATATATATTTATATATATATATATATATATATATATATATATATATATATATATATATATATATATATATATATATATATATATATATATATATACACATTAGTACAAACACAAACTAACACTTATTAAGTATTTAAATATATATATATTGTTTACAGTATAATATAATAATAATATAATAAAGATAAAAATAAGAATAAAGATAGAAATAAAAATAAAATATAATATATAATTCCCTGTCAGTGTGCATGAATAATATAAAAACATTATAATAACATTACAATAACAATATTATAATATATTGGCATCAAAAGATATACAAAATTACATCATACATATAATTCAAGGTTAACAAACAGTATACAGTTTTACACTGGGTTAGAAACCCCCCCCCCCCCCCCCAAAAAAAAACCATATAGAACTAAATTGTGTTGAAAAAATATCTATACCATTGTAACAAATACACGGAGGTCAAGTCATTTTACATTAGCTTAAATATTATCAAAATATCACGAAATATTACAAAATATAACCTCAAATAACAGACATATATTAAAATCAATAATACGATTACATAAAAATGATATGATATAACAACGTTAATATCAAATAGCAAACAGAGTCTAAAGAAATACTTAATATATATATTTACGTGGTTGACATACACAGACATATATTAATGAAATTACATGGATCAGACACACAACGTGTAGTAGTAAAAAAAAAATATAAAATAAACATAAGAACGAAAAACAAAAACAAGTATATTTACTTAGGTGTCACAAGCGGTTAAGTAAAAGAAAAAATTATAGAAATCTAAAACGGAGAATTGACTAGAAAACCTTTTTAAATTAATTAATATTAAAAGTATTTAAAATACATATTTAGTCACTTCAAATTGGCTAGTGTTTAAGTCATCAAAATCGTATAAGTTTAAGATATCTCAATAACATGATCAAGAATAGAGTAAAATATGCTCCGTTCAGTCGAATAACGTTATCAAATAAAAGGACTCTAAATAGAACTATGGTAGACCAATGAGAACAGAAAGAAGAGAGGTTATGAAGGATAGGAAGGAGCATAAAAGTAAAATCAATATATTATATAATATCATAAAAAGGAGCATGAAGGTGAAATTTATATATAGTATAATAGAAGGGGCGGATATTAAGTGTGTAGAGGAGGAGGTTCATTAGTTGAATGAGACTCCAAACAAAGTATTTAATAAGATATAAACTCATAAGGTGTTAGTAGTGAAACTATAGTAATGCTTAAGAAGATAGATAGGGTATGGTAGCCAAAAGACTATGGAAACTAAAATCGAAAGCTGTAAAAAACTAATAATAATAATGATGATGGTAATCAAAAAGAACCTAAACAAAATAGATAAGGAAATATAGCAGCTAATGGATACGATTTAAACTACCAGAACTTTTACGTCTATAATAGAAGAAAGAATTAGAAATGGCATGGGGGCAGGAAGAAAATATCTCGGACTTTCTATTAAGCAAAACTTCCCTAGAGAAAATTATAGAGTGCGTCTCTAGGATACAGAGATTACAGAATTTAGTGTGTGTTGATAGGTTATTAGAGCGTGCTACTATACGCCAATTAAGGCTATATGGCATACCAGCCCCTTTAAGATCCCAGATATGGTGTGCTAAATATATATATATATACATATGTATATATATATATATACATATATATACATAAGTATATATATATATGTATATATATATATATATATATATATATACATATGTATATATATATGTATATATATATATATACATATGTATATATATATATATGTATATATATATATATACATATGTAATATATATATATATGTAAAGAGAAAAAGGGAATGAAAAAATCGAAAATGC
>CAXHJY010001243.1:0-7500 GCA_964016885.1 Eledone cirrhosa
AAAACAAGAGAAATAACAATTATTCTGCTCTGATTGAGCTCGACTTTATAGTCTTTATAGTCACTTGGCAGGCAAGTTACTATAAATCAAATAGTCAATACTATTAGTATATCCCATGGCTGTCCCAGCACATCTCCCTTACCATCCTCCGGGGAAATGCTTTCTCCATTCTGTCCACCGCGGCTGTGGTGGAGCGGCCAGCACGTGCGACGCCATTTGCTCACTATACAGAGAGATGGGGAGGGCGAGAGAGATGGAGGTGATGACGGTGGGAGTTCGGCTCTTCTGACATTGTACCTGTCATGAGGATCATGTGATAATTGAATAGGTTAGTAATTGCTTTTGGTTCATTTCTATATATAATAATAATAATAATAATGAAATTATTGTGTACAGTGCTCAGGTGCACTACAACTCATCAAAGGTGCATGTATAGTACATAGAATAATAAAGTGTCAGGAAAATGAACAGTGTATGAGTCATGATATAATAATAACAACAACAATAATGAAATATTGTGTACAGTGCCAGGGTGCACCACAACTCATATGTTTGACTACGTTAGTTGGCTTTCTATAAAATGAACTGTGGCTTTCAACTAGTTGATAACCCTCCCTAATCTCCTGATTTGGACCCCATCTGACTACCATGTGTTCCCCAGCATGAAAACCACTTGGCAGGAGACCAGTATGGCTGTG
This sequence comes from Eledone cirrhosa, assembly GCA_964016885.1. NCBI lineage: Eukaryota > Metazoa > Mollusca > Cephalopoda > Octopoda > Eledonidae > Eledone > Eledone cirrhosa. The sequence goes on from CAXHJY010001243.1 coordinate 699, forward strand.
ATGATGTCATACCTGTTGTTGATGACTTTTTGATCAACAGGATGAAAGCCTCTTCCCTGGTATCAACACATTGTAACACCTATGGAAGAAGTGTGCAGATTGCAAAGAAGACTATGCATAAAAGTGAACCTCCTTTGGTCACATTTCATGAGAGTATCTTGGTCAGCCTTTGAACTTTTCAGCCAAACCTTGAATGTATATATATATATATATATATATAATACAGAAGACCCGCCTTGCCTAAGTACAAAGCGAAACCTACAGTCAGTAGGCACCTCTAACAAAAATACACCCCCGGCCCACCCGTCCCACCCCATCCACACCACCCCTTTCGATGTAAAGTTATGTTGGTACCACAACATCCAGTCTGAAATAAATGGTCGTGTAGGTGTCGCTAAAAGAAAACACACAGTCCACGCTGTAATGTGGCCGTGTAGGTAACACAGTAAAAACCTCCCAGTCCACACTGTAAACATGGTTGGTGTTAGGAAGGGCATCCAGCCGTAGAAAACCCACCAGATAGTCCTATACGAGCAAGACAACCAATCTTGCCTCAAGTGGGAAAACTCCCGTCCAAACCCATGCAAGCGTGGAAGATGGACGTTAAACGATGATGATGATGATATATATATATATATATGTATACAGTTTCGTTTCTGAATTTGTTTAGCAAGATTCTTTATCTGAAAACGTGTTTTGAAACCGATATTGTTATACTTTGGGAGGGTCATGTTGCCAATAAGAAATACATGCACCAGTTGCTTTCACTCCAATTTATTATAAATTAAAAATTTTTTTTTTTTTTTTTTTAATTTATAATTAAAAAAATATAATTAAAACATTTTAATTTATAATAAATTGGAGTGAAAGCAACTGGTGCGTGTGTTTCTTATTAGCAACATGACCCTCCCAAAGTATAACAATATGTATACAGTATTTCCCGGCGTCGAAGAAGCTACTTTTTTCCTAAAATAAGTTTTTAAAATCTACCATACGTCCTGCAGGCCGAAGGTTGTTTTTTTCAAATTTTTGGTTGTCAAAATTAGGGTCCGTGCTCAAGGACAAAGCGTCTTCACCGCTGAGAAATACTGTATATATATATATATATATATATATATATAAAGAGATAACTAGCTGAAACTGCCAAGATTGCAGTAGATCCTCTACATCTACTAATAAACACACCTCTGCATCTCACCATGTATTGAGTACTTATTTGATTTGTGGTCTTCCCAAGCCCAGTATCACAGACTATCAATATATATATATATATATACACGCATATATATATATATATATATATATATATATATTGATAGTCTGTGATACTGGGCTTGGGAAGACCACAAATCAAATAAGTACTCAATACATGGTATTATATATATATATATATATCCTTCCATGCTAGAGTGGAAAAATAGACATTAAACAGTAATAGTGGTGGGTGTGGGCATACATACATGTGTGTGTATTTAACATGTATAAAATGAAGTGAGAATGAGATACACTAATAATTGTTTATTTATTAAAATGATAAGCTAGATTAAAGGAAAGAAGAATCTTTGTTTATTCATGTCTTGAAACATTTTCTTTTGTTTAATGCATTTCTGTGTTCTGAAAAAATAAAGAAAAGAAAGAAAGAGATAGAGAGAGAGAATCATCATCATCATCATCAACGTTTTACGTCCGTTCTTCCACGCTAGCATGGGTTAGACAAGTTGTCCTGTTGTGGGCAGTGTCCAGTCGACTGACCTTATCTTGCTCATATGGGAACTGATTCTAGCTGGATGCCCTTCCTAACACCAACCTCATTTACAGTGAGTGCTGGGTGCTTTTTTTTCCGTGGCGCCTACACATCCACTTTACAGTGTGTGTGGGTGCTTTTTTGCCGTTGCACCTCCACGACCACTTTACAGTGTGGGCTGGGTGCTTTTTTGCCGTGGCACCTCCACGACCACTTTGCAGTGGAATGATATGGACCCCAGTCCTATCATCTCATTTCTACAGCTGAGTAAACTGGAGCAATGTGAAATAAAGTGTCTTGCTCAAGGAAACAACACATCGCCCAGTCCGACAATTGAACTCAAAACCTTTCGATTGCAAGCCCAATGCTCTAACCACTAAGCCATGCGCCTTCACATAGAGAATGTAACAATATCAAATCATCATCATCATCATCATCATCATCAGTCCCTTGACTTCTGTAGTCGTCGGGGAAGGGCATTCTTCAGAAGCAGCACACACTCCAAATAGTCTATCAATGTTGGCTGTCAACAAATCTGGTGTAAGTCATTTGCGTCCATTCTTTGACATTGTCAAACCAGTTTTTGTGTTGGCGTCCCCTCCTGCATCCAACTTCAACGATGCCTTGCATGATGGTCTTGCACAGGCTGTCATGTCATGTGACATGGCCAAACCATGCCAGTTTCCTCATCTTGATATTTATCAAAAATGAAGTAGAAGAGTAATATATTTGTTCTCTAACTCAGGCATGTCAAACATGCAGCCCTTTACAAGCACACCTGCAGCCCACACCTGCAGCCCTTTACAAGCACACCTGCAGCCCTTTACAAGCACACCTGCAGCCCGCACAAAGGTTTTCACAGAGCGAGTGTAATATAAAATAAAAAAATGTTAGTTGTAATGTGTGCAATTAGTTGACATGTGTGGCCCTCAGACAACACATGTGACCCATGTGGATTTGGGGGACCTTCAGTTTGACATGCCTGTTCTAACTGATTGTAGTCATGTTAGGGTATGAGCTTGAAGCAATTTTAGTCAATTACATCCACCAAGAACTTTGCTTTGTCTTGTTGTTATTTATCAACTATGTAAGGTGGGATAGCAAAGTTGTCTTGGATATAATAAATGTAACCGAGATGAAGGCAAATACCAGAAGGTAATTTTGCTCACTTGTCAAATTTCATTGATAGACATCAATTTATTTTTACTGTCTGAAGAACTCGGCTCTACACACGATGATACCTTCAAAATGGTGGCTTACGATGAAGCCTTCCTCGTTGAGTTAGAGCAAGAAGAAGTCTTATGAGCTGATATGACAGATGAAAATGCTAATAGTCTTCATATTGAAAGAGATGATAACAATCTGCTTTTAATTCTAATATGTTTGTTATTTTGCATTTTGCATTTGGATGATTTTTTGATTTTTTTTATTATATATTTTTATAATTTTTCTTAATATTTTGGCTTCATTAAATATATATAATGAGTAAAGGTTGGCATTCGGTTTAGGGTATTTACTGAGGGCAAGTAGATTGATTGGAGCAATAACAGACTTATTTACATACATATATATATATATGTATAGGTATTGCAGAGCTTGCCTGTCTTCGTGAAACCTTTGTTAAATAGAATAATTGTTTTGTATAATATAAATTTATACAGATATATTGCCTCAAGTGGGAAAACCCCACGTCCAAACCCATGCAAGCGTGGAACACGGACGCTAAACCTGATGATGATGATGATATATGTGTGTGTGTGTGTGCGCACATGCAGTCTGCTCTTACTTTTAATAAACATAGCTAGAATAAATGTAGATAACGTTAACTTGTACAATTTCATTGATAATATAAACGAATGAGGATATTTTTGCCCTGTTCACTGTCTGACAATTGTGGAATTTATGTTCTACTACAGATGCCAGCTGTCTAACTTATAAGTGGACCAATGTTAGTATAAATGAAACAAACTTTCTTCTGTAGAGTATTTGTTACCAACATTCAAATATGTATTCTGTAACATTCTTTACTTTTGTTTAATAGATGGTACATATGAGAGGGCATAAAGAGTGCATTAAATCACTGATGAAATAATTTGCTCCAGATTTTAAATAGATATTGGTCATGAAAGATGAAATGAAATAAAATAATAAAAATCAAATAGACAAACGTTTGTATTCTATTCATTAGTTTCTAAATTGTGCACTAAGCAGCGAGGATCAAGGTTTCAACAACAAAGAATAAGAAGTGCACAGAATAGACAGGATGAATTCAGAGGAACAAAGGTCAAAAAGGCTTGCTGAAGATAGAACAATGGAAGCAACTATTGGTCAAGAGGAATCAGATGTACGAAAATCATTAAGACAGCAAATGGAGAGGAATAGAGCAGCTCAAAGGCAGCATGGAGAAACTGAATCTCAAACAACTCAAAGGCTATGTGAACAGAGAGCAAGAGTAGAAGATTTATGATCTAAAACGGTTGTCGAGTGGAACTTTGCTGCTTTTGGTTACAATCCAAATGAAGACTATGCGTCAGAACCTTTAATTCGAATTTCCTTAATCAACAAAATCTGTCCAAATTGTGGTACTAAAAAAATAGAATGGTGAATCAACTGGATTGTGCTGTTCAAATGGAAAGATTAAGTTCAGAGTATTACCTGAACTACCAGAAACCTTGACAGAGCTGCTGATCAGTACAAATACTGAATCAAGGCACTCTCTTCAAAATATCTAGAAGTACAATAATGCATTCCAAATGTCATCCATGTAGGTGGCTCTATACCTACTTTCAAGATCCCAGGACAAGTGTCTCACAGAATTAGACTACTTAAGCCACTTTCAGAAGAAGAACCAAAATATTTACAACTCTATTTCATCACTGATATGAAAACCCAAGCTCAGACAAGATATAAAAGGAATAAAGAAACTAAGTATGAAATCATATTGCAAATAAAAGATGTTGCATAAAAGAAACAGCTATATTAAAAGTTTCAAATATACCCTAGAAGAAGAAGATTGGAATGAAGTTTTATTTTTTTGTTAACCAGGGAAACGGCATGTACTTCTGCTAGTGTATATATATATATATATGTCTGTGTGTATGCGTGAACGACCAAGCATAGATGAGTTGAGAGAGAAACTGTGTATAAGAGGGATAAGTTGTAGTGTGCAGGAGAGAAGACTGTGATGGTATGGACATGTGATGTGCATGGAGGATGACCGCTGAAGTGCCAGGAAATCCCAGTGGGAGGAAGACCACAAAAAACATGGGCAGAGGTGGTGAGAGCAGAACTCAGATCATTGAAGTTCACGGAGGAGATGATGAAGGACCATGACAAGTGGAGAGATGCTGTGCTGAATAGGACCAGTCCCACTCTTGCAAGCAGGGTAAAGCGGACGTAAAATGATGATGATATATATATACATATACACACATATATATATATATATATATATATATATATAAACCCATGCTAGTGTGGAAGATAGACATTAAACGATGATGATGATGATGATAGGTGTGTGTATGTGTATATATATATATATATAAGTGTGTGTATATATATATATATATATATACTCACATATGTATGTAGGTATAAAGTAAATTGCTTGTAGAGAAGAAACCATTTACACCAGATGAAATATATCTCACCTTTGAATGCTAATTTGTAGTGTGTATCGAAATTAATATCTCCTTTTAATTTTATATGTGAGTTTGGTATTAACCGCATTCCGTAACGGGTGTTAATTTTCAACGGACTAGAGTATGTATGATAGTCGTGTTGATATTGGGTTTTTAAAAATTTACACGGAATCTTCATATTACTCAAGCGAATTTTGGATGGTTTGATGAGTTCTTTCTTTGCTGGAGGCTGGAATGAATGCCTGTGCGGGTTGAGATATTCTTGCTAAATTGATAAGAAAGGAAATCTTATATTTAATGTAAATTTTGTTAGACATTAGACAAAAAAACACACAGCCTACACTCTAATGTGGCCGTGTAGGTAACACGGTAAAAAGTTCCCAGTTCCACACTGTAAATGTGGTTGGTGTTAGGAAGGGCATCCAGCCGTAGAAAACCTGCCAGATAGTCCTATATGAGCGAGACACGGTCACCTGACCAATCATGCCTCAAGTGGAACAACTCCCGTCTAACCCATGCTCGTGTGGAAGATGGACGTTAAACGAAGATGATGATGATGATGATGATTAATATTTCTGACATGATGTTTGTTATTATATTTAATGAGAAGAGTTGAAATCTTTTGTTAATTTCCATTAACTGAACATCTCTAGAATAACTTGCAATGCATCATATGAGCTGTAGATCCCATAGATAAGGGAGATAAATACATTATAGATGATGAGATGCAGAGAAACATCGTTCCAGCCCTTTTCAAATGTTACAACTGTAGAGGTAACAAATTGAAAATGAGAATAATCTTCTGTTAAAGAAATGTCTTTCATTTGAATTTAATCAAGAATGTTAATGCTCACGTTATTCTGCTTCATATGCAGTACTTTAGTTCTTGAAATAAGTAACATTTTACATACTGAGGGAGTTTCCAGCTTGACAAAATATTTGATAAGTCCACAAAAATACCAATTCCACAATTTCTGAAGTAATAATTGGGTACTCCAAGATCGCCACTGTGTTCTCTCTCATTAACTTCACAGACTATGTTCAACTTCAAAGTTGAGCATATATTCAAAAGGAATGTACAGGGTGGTCTGAAAGTTTTGTCACCCCTTGTCACATATTGTTTTAACTTTTATTATTTTTTGTTTTAATAATATAATATATAATATCATTAATTATAATGGATTGGCAGTATTGGTAAAGGGTTGAACGCCATGCTTTGGCACATAGAGTTATGGCTCTTGCCATTCTGAGTTCAAATCCCACCGAGGTTAAACTTTGCCTTTCATCCTTACGGGGTCGATAAAATAAAGTACCAGTAATGCACTGGGTAATTGCTGGCCTTGTGCCAAAAGTAGAAACAATTAATTATAATATATAATAATAATAATATAATTTTTTTATATCAGAGCTCCTA
>CAXHJY010001243.1:12500-24345 GCA_964016885.1 Eledone cirrhosa
TTTGGCACAAGGCCAGCAATTATTCCAGTGCATTACTGGTGCTTTATTTTATCGACACCGAAAGGATGAAAGACAAAGTTAACCTCGGCGGATTTGAACTCAGTATGTAAAGGGCCATAACTCTATGCTGCAAAGCATAGTGTCCGACGCTCTGCCGATACTGCCAATCCACCGATCTTGAACAACTCGGCTCCTCTGTGTTCGGACCTGATGTACATGTATGCGCATGCTTACTGTCTTATCATATAGACATATTTAAGTAACCCTTATGGTCACATGTGAGTGAGTGTGTGGTACTTCTCAACCCCCTTTTTTCCTATCTTTGCCTTTTCCCTCCTTTTCCTTTCACCTGTCGTCTGTTGCCACACATCAACTCCGGCGATCATACAATGCTTTGTGTTTTTTTACCATCATAGAAAATGTGCATATCCTGTTTCTCTACATATATCTAAATTTCTATTCAACAAAATAAACAAGGTTTAACAGTTAATTAATCTATTGTTTTATGATCGTTTTTTAGGGAAAAAAAAAAGAATGTCGCTGTGTTGACCAATCGATATCGCCCACACAACCGGCCTGATATTGGGGGACCTAAAAATAAAATCTGCCACCAAATTAAACCACAACCGGCCTGATAGTCTTGTTTGAAGCCAAACATTAAAATATGCTACCCACATGATGTCAATGTAGTAAGAAAAATACAAGGAAAGGAGGATATCTACCGACCATTGATGAAGAAATTGCGTGTCCAGAACCCGAGATACACGTTCGGCTTCGTACCTAATATTATTTGAGCTACAGGATATATACCAACCCGCCTGGGCCAAAGTATGACTTTACATGGATTTGTAGAGAAAGAACGTCGTTCCGTTATTCATAAGCTAAAAATGGCCGCGATATATGGAACCTTCAAAATCTGTAAAACATTCTTACGGTTCAAAGGTTGAATGCTTACACAAAAGACGACGACTATTTCCTTTTCTTTACAATCTTGCCAGCGGGAAGGAGGTCAGTCAAAAATAGACTCAAAATTAAGAGAAAGTTAGGAAAGCACACACACACACACAAACCGATTGTTGACATTAATGTCGAAGAGTAAATTTCATCTCACTGTAAAGCCACTGTAATTATCTGTAAAGCCACTGTAATTATCTGGACCACTTAAAAGTCTAGAGATTTGTAATCTAGATTGCTCAATGTTATCAATTCAAATTGTACATAAGTGTTCTGAACACAATACTGCTATCACTCCAATATTTTATATCCCATTAAAATACTTGCTGTAGTATTGGGTTGTATAAGAAGCCACGTTAAGTATGCTGGGAATATATATGTCGAATTTGATTGGTTTACGCTCTCTAGGTTGGGGACAATATTTTGGAGTTGAAATTAGTCCCGTTCATTTTCTTTAGTTTGCTATTACTACAGAGTATTGAAGTTAGGTTGAAGTAATTGACTAACTGTAACATTAATGATTGTCTTTATAGCTGGGTTCTGAACAACTTATTAATTGCCTTCTTGGTTATCTTTTAATTCAGAAATGAGTGTTCTTAGTCGTGTAAACGCTTGAAAGCTTAGTTACTTTTGTGATCCCGATATCAAGTCTAAAATGAAACCAAACTTTATCTGAGAAATAAATTGATTATCACTAACATCTGAGAAAAAGATTGATTATCACCAACATTTCAAAGTTTTACTCAATCGTTTAATGCATTTTTCTGTACAAAATTAAAATTCTAAAGCAGTGTATATGATTCTTAAAAAGAATAACATTAAATAATTAACATTTAGCTATATAAACTATGGTTTGAATAATAATAAAAAAATTTAAGGAGCGTGGCCTAGTCGTAAGGGTGTTGGATTTACGATTATAATGTGGGTTCGATTCATGGACTGGGTTCTGTTTTGTGTTCTTGAGCAAAATGATTCATTTCACGTTGCCCCAGTATACTCAGCTGAAGGTTTAACCTTGCGATGGACTGTTTTACTGTCCAGAGGGAATCTTATACTCTCAGTCACTTAATGCCATGGAAACCTGGATAAGCACGGCCTGGTGAGCCTCCGGGTTCGAGACAGACTTTAGACTTTAGCTAAAGCTTTCATCTTCAGTAATATAAAATAGACTTACTCTATCACAATATTCACGCTGGTAGGTTGTTCCGCTCGGTGCATTTGACTTATATTGACGAACCTTGATCGGTCCTCGTGTTCGATTACTGAACATCTTACGTATTATTTATAAACGAGCACCATAGACTCGAAATAATGTTGTGATGAACAAATTCCGGGAATCAGGCTCGAGGTTAGAATAGACTGTAAAGGAAAGAGAGATTATATACAGGCGTCAGTTATATGTATAAGTGTGCATCATCAGTTGATGTTCATAAGCATAAATACTATAAGCTTTTAGCTTATTTTCTTCTTAGCATCCAAACGAAGTTAACCCTTCTGAATATGATTAACGAACCAGAAACGGCCATTAGGGTGCACTTCCTTGGTTTCTAAAGACTAGTGGTAAATTTCACCACTTCTAAAATTCATAGCAGGGCTGTAAAAAAAATGTTATTTACATGGACATTTTGTATATTATTCAATATAAAACCCCAGTCACATAGTGAGGAGACTTTTAAATGGTAGCAGAAAAATAGCAATTTTAATACGAAGCACATAAACCTAATTTAGATGACAAAAAGTTCTTACATCGTTTAATCCTTACAATTGTTTCGATACAAAGTTTCTTCTTTAAACACAAGCCTAGGCAAATATAATCATAATAATAATGTTTATATTTTTGGCACAAGACCAGCAATTACCCGAGTGCATTACTGGTGCTTTATTTTCGAACCCCATAAGGATGAAAGGCAAAGTTAACCTCAGCGGATTTGAACTCAAAATGTAAAGGGCCATAACTCTATGCTGCAAAGCATGGTGCCCGACGCTCTACCGATGCTGCCAAACCAATTAATTGTTTCTACTATAGGCACAAGACCAGCAATTACTCCAGTGTATTACTGGTGCTTTATTTTATCGACTCCGTAAGGATGAAAGGCAAAGTTTAATATTAATGATAATAATTATAATAATAGAAATAAGAAGAATAGTGTATATACTTTACACTAGTTTGTGTTTAAAAAAGATTGTATTTCCTCAGAAGATTAAAAATCTGCATCAAATAAAAGCGACTACATCTCTACTAAAAATTATATATATATATATATATATATATATATATATATATATATATATATAATACACACACCCAACACATGTATATATATATATATATATATATATATATATATATATATATATATATATATATATATATATATATATATATATATATATATATATATATATATGAAGGTAGATAAGGTTTTGTTTATGTATATCAGGAATGAATGCTTAAACAAGACAGCTGCGTAGTGAATAGTTACTTCCACTACTATAGGCTTTCTGATGATGAGTAATAAATAATTAAGTATTGCATATGATTGTCACCTTAATAGTGACCTGGCCAGGATTAATCGGATCTTTTACCATTTCAACACTGAATGAAACAGAATTAGTCCTGTAAAAGTCATTTAAAGTACTTTCCCTATTAGATGTATTACGTACCGGAGTATCTTACTTTAATTCTGGTTCCTTTTCGTTCTTTAACGGAACGCCATTCTATTTTATATTTACCAACCGTCATAATCGTTGCCTACAAGCAGCACGACACGATAAATCTGGTAAGGCACGATTAACATCTAGCGATAGATGGAAAGTATTCGTTGTCTTCGTGTGACAATTATGAATACGATTTTGAAAGGGCTTTTTACAGAATGCATGGACAAGGTGCAGAAGTCGGAGAGACAATAACAACAAATACCCAGGGGTAATTCATTTACCTGTATTATTGGCAATCTCTGACATTCCTAGCTATGTATGTGACCAAAAACGAATTTAGTCGATCGCCGAACCACGAGGTTATAATTGTTTCTACTTTTTGCACAAGGCCAGCAATTATCCCAGTGTATTACCATTACTCATTAATGTTTACTCATTATAACCACGAGGTTACAATGAGTAAACGTTGCATATGTCGAATACGCGCGTTTCAACGAGAAAGTTATTTCACTCAGTTCGTCAGTTCGCCATTTTTGTATGTTACAACTTGTCCCTTGGACTGACTGCCTTTCGATATTTTTTACTCTCTAAAGTGGTCGTGTAGGAGACTCGTACATGCGTGTATATATATATATATATATATATATATATGTGTGTGTGTGTGTGTGTGTGTGTGTGTGTGTGTGTGTGTGTGTGTGTGTGTGTGTGTGTGCGTGTGTGTACATATATATATATATATATACACATATATATACATATATATAGGCACCTATAATGTGTCGTGTAAGAGACACGGTAAAAAGGCTCCTAGTTCACACTGTAAATGTGGTTGGTGTTAGGAAGGGCATCCAGCCATAGAAAACCTGCCAGAAACAGTTCTGTACGTGCGAGACACGGTCACCTGACCAATCTTGCCTCAAGTGGGACAGACCCGTCCAACCCCTGCTAGCGCATGGAAGATGGACGTTAAACAATGATGATGATGATGATGATGAGGAAGATGTATATATATATGTGTGTGTGTGTGTGTGTGTGTGTGTGTGTGTGTGTGTGTGTGTGTGTGTGTGTGTGTGTGTGTGTGTTTATATAGATGCTAACTACGCAACTACGTCGTTCCAGGGCCGATCCCACTGCGTGCGCGTGCGCGTGAGCATATATGTTTATCTTTATATTTAAAGTCTAAAGATATGTGTAGTTTACGTTAGTGTCGTTTTATGTTCCGAAACAAGAGGTTCTACAAACAAATAAGTCCCAAACTAAAATATTTACTGAATCCAATGGTTGAGACCAGTAAAAGGATATATTTATAGGTTTTTAAGTAATGCTGAGGATGGCTCTGAACATTAATCAGTATACACTGAGGATGAAAAACTCAGAGCTGTACGGGAGTCTCCCAAAAGTCAGCTCGAGGGTGGCACAGAAGAGATTGAGATTAGCTGGACATGCTCACCGACAGCCAGAGTTGACACTGCATTCAGTCCTCCTGTGGGAGCCCCTGCATGGATACACTGGAAGAGAAAGACCGAGGTTAACATATGTTGATGTCCTAAGGGCAGACACTGGTCTGTTGGAGACGCAGAACATGGCAGTGATAATGAGGGACAGAGACCGCTGGAGAGAACTCGTCCATGGATCTCGGGAATTTTACCCACCCTATATTGGACTCAGTAAATATTTTTATCTTAATAAAAAAAAAAGCATTACCTTGTTTAAAGAGAGTATTTTCACTCTGAATTGATCTAGATATTATATAATCAATTTCTCCCTATATCGTTCCTCTATTTTAAAAGGAAATTAAGCCATTCCATCACTGTCTTTCTGAATAAAAATTAACAGAAAGTGTAAAATATTTATAACGGAATTATGAGGTCATAAATAAGTGTGACGTCAAAACTAGTAAATATAAATTTGTTTTGACAATGAATAAAACTAACTTGTATTGGGATGGAAATACTATTACTTAAATGGACATATTGATTTCTAGCTTTGGTACAAAGCCAGACATTTTTGTGGGGAAGATATAATCGATTAAATTGAATTCAGTACTTGATTGGCCCTATTTTTATTGATCCCGGTGTGTAAAGATGGCCGCGGCGAGATTTGAACAGAGAATGTATTAGGACGTAACTAAATAGCATTTATAATGTGATGGCTCGGAGATTCAGTAGAGTGCTGGACAATATAGATGTCAATATTTATTTATGTTCTGCAGGTCGATGGATTGGCAGTATCGGTAGAGTGTCAGACACCATGCTTTGCAGCATAGAGTTATGACCTTTTACGTTCTGAGTTCAAATCCCGTCGAGGTTAACTTTTCCTTTCATCCTTACAGGGTCGATAAAATAAAGCACCAGTAATGCACTGGGGTAATTGCTGGCCTTGTGCCAAAAGTAGAAACAAATATTTATTTATGTTCTGCGGGTCGGTGTGTTAGCTGTATCGGTAGAGCGTCGGACAACCTGCTTTGTGGCATATAGTTACGCCCCTTTACGATTTGAGTTCAAATCCCGCCGAAGTTAGCTTTGCTTTTCATCCTTACGGGGTCGATAAAATAAAGAACCAGTAATGTATGTGAACCAATGAATGAGCCTCTACACAATCCATCGACTTGCTAGTAATAGCAACCAAATCTCCTTCAAATCACAGCAGACTTGTCAACTCTCCACGTTTTGGTGGGATGTGTGAGAGATGTCTTCTCTTGTGAAACTGGGTATAGCTTTCATTATGTAAAATCTGCCTATTTTTCCTTTTTTCTCCCCGTTTTGAGGCACTTTTTTTAATGGTACTCTCCGTTTGCGTTTTTAGGGGTTGGCAGGTCTGTCACGGTACTACTGTTTTCAAAAAGAAGTTAGCATATTGGATGATATAGCCCTAGGTACACTGTATATTAATAAAATACGTGATGATCACGCTTGGAATAGCTTTAGTTATAGGTCTGTTGGATCAGAACAAACCTGGAGCAACACAACAAAGATAACATTGATTTTTTAGATACAAGGTAACAAATGCTTTTCAGAAATACAAAGTTCCGGTCCTCAACGACAGATAGCACACTCCTCATTAAATAAATAAATCTTTGCCTTGTTATCTAAACTCATTTTCATAAACGGCTGACAGATCACAACATAACCCTTAAGGATCGAACAAAGGTAAGGATTTATGAATATATATATATATATATATATATATATATATATATATATATATATATATATATATATATATATATATATATACATGGCTTGTTAAAATCCCACTCTGTTGTTTTCGTAGTTGGTGTAGTTGTTGTTAATTTAGCATTAGATTTATACATGTGATCGTTGGGATATTTGAATATGTTACTAACTGCTTCAGTACAAATCTTGAGAACCTGGACTTCACAGAACCAGAAAAGATACGGCTAATTAGTAAATTACAAGTACAGTTCATTAAGGGATCTGTAGAATGTGTAGAATATGTAATAATTGTATACACACATGTATAGATATAGTAATTAACTTATATGTACATATATAACACAAAATATGCAGATCTACATACGCAAAAACATCCATAACTGCACAAACACACACACACAGACACACATACACACACACATGCACACACACACACAAACATACACACACACAAACACACACAAACACAAATACACATACACACACACATACACACACTCTTACACACACTCATACACACACACACACATATACATATATACATACATATAAACATACTAGATTCTTAATATATGTATAAATGTACCATTAAAACTAATAATAATTGTTTCTACATTTGGCACAAGGCCAGCAATTACTCAGTGCATTACTGGTACTTTATTTGATCGATCCCGTAGGGATGAAAAGCAAAGTTAACCCCGGCATATATATATATATATACATACAGACAAATATACATATATATAGACATACATTTATACAAGTATTTATACATATATATATATATAACGGCGATGATTTAGTTTTGCGAGGTTTTTTATATGAAATCGTGTGTCGAAACAAATATTGTTATACTTGGGGAGGGTCATATTTGTGTAATATTGCCAGAATTAATAACAGAACACAGTCACTGTTTGGTTGGTTTTCGCTTCTGTGTCTTTTATATCGGTTAATTTAATTTATTCGGTTCTCAATGTTGCCATTGACTGACCAACGGTCAAAAATACAGATACAATATAAACACAAACACATATATATAGTCTATCAAAGTTCTTTTGTTGCACATCTGCAACATCATCAGTGTTGCTATTATGTTTTCTCCCGTTGCATTGTATGTTTACGCCATCTTTATTTAGTCTGTTTATTTATTTATTTATTTGTTTATTTTTTTGTCTTCTCTGCGCATGCGTTTGCTTATAGTGCTTTGTTTGATGTGTGTTCTTGTTTGGGTGACTGTGTATTGGTTAATCTATTCTATCTTAGTTTACTAGTGTGTGTTTATATGTGTTTGTTGTTATTGTCCTTATGTATGTATTTATCTATTTATTTATTTATCTATCTATCTATTTATACTTCTCTTAGGTCAGTGTTATTTGTTTGGGTGTTGTTGTTATTCCATTCATTTTTTTCTGTTTAGCCTTGGCCTTCTAAGTTCTATTTGGCTGGCCTCTCTGATTTGCCTATCTGCTGGGTCATTTCTATGTTTAGATATTATTCTAACTTCTATGTTGTCTATGTTACCGTTGTGTTGTTGTCTGGCATGTTCGTATAGTACTGAACGAACATGTACATTCAGTACATTCGGGCGGAAACATAATAGCAACACTGACGATGTTGCAGATGTGTAACGAAAGAACTTTGATAGACTATATATATATGTGTTTGTGTCTATATTGTATTTGTATTTTTGACCGTTGGTCAGTCAATGGCAACATTGAGGACCGAATAAATTAAATTAACCGATATAATAGACACAGAAGCGATAACCAACCAAACAGTCAGTGTGTTCTGTTATTAATTCTGGCAATATTACACAAATATGACCCTCCCCAAGTATAACAATATATATATATATTAATTCTGGCAATATTACACAAATATGACCCTCCCCAAGTATAACAATATATATATATATATATATATATATATATATATATTGTTATACTTGGGGAGGGTCATATTTGTGTAATATTGCCAGAATTAATAACAGAACACACTCACTGTTTGGTTGGTTTTCGCTTTTCGCTTCCGGACGTCTCATGAGTTTACAGCGTTTAGTAGTCAATTCGAACATCTGTCCTCTCTTCGTCATTGATGTGAGACGTAGCTTCTCTGCAAGTATCATGTAAATGTTCTTGACCGCTTTATTCAGAAATGCTTAAGACATATTCTAAATGTCAACTAGTAGTCGTGGATTCCAGATAAAGACTTTAATGGGAGCCGATGTCTTGAGTATTGAGGCAATGTGGTACACAAGCAATGTTTTATGTTGGACCTTGTACGAATAAAAAGCAAAATTTTTGAAGTGGATGGGGTAAACTTAGTCTGCGGTATTTTTTTATTTTTTTATCATATTTGTCTTTTCAATTAATTCATAAGTCTAAAGAAAATGTTGACTACAATAAATTCATGGAAATAGATTGCGTAACATACAGTACATGTGGGAAGGTTTGCAAATCTATTGGTGGATTAAAAAGATAGTGTTATACACCAGAAAACATTTCTGCATATTCATGTGGATATATACAGCTGTGTAACTATGCCAAAAACATACAGAACTTTGGCTGGCTTAAAGAGATACTTAAGGAAACAAGATGTTTGAAATAGACAGCGGTTATCTTCCTCGTACGAGTGGACAGCTATTATATGGTTGTCTAACAACACTTGCTTTCTCCTCTCTTCCAAGTGATTGTCTTCCCCGTACAATTAATGGACAGCTATCATATGGTCGTCTAACAACACCTACTTTCTCCCTTCTTCCCTATGATTGTCTTCCTCGTACAACGAATGGACAGCTATCATATGGTTGTCTAACAACAACACTTGCTGTTGCCTTTCTTCCCAGTGATTGTCTTCCTCGTACAACGAATGCAAAGCTTTCATATGGTTGTCTAACAACCACACTTGCTGTTGCCTCTCTTCCCAGTGATTGTCTTCCTCGTACAACGAATGCAAAGCTTTCATATGGTTGTCTAACAACCACACTTGCTGTTGCCTCTCTTCCCAGTGATTGTCTTCCTCGTACTACGAATGCAAAGCTTTCATATGGTTGTCTAACAACAACACTTGCTGTTGCCTCTCTTCCCAGTGATTGTCTTCCTCGTACAACGAATGCAAAGCTTTCATATGGTTGTCTAACAACAACACTTGCTGTTGCCTCTCTTCCCAGTGATTGTCTTCCTCGTACTACGAATGCAAAGCTTTCATATGGTTGTCTAACAACAACACTTGTTTTCTCCTTTTTTTACTCATGTCTGTCTTCATTTTTCTTCTTTCACCTAAACATCCTCTTTTCTGCCTGTTTCTGTCTGTCAAAGAGGGTTAGCGCCCAGAACGTTAAGTTTCTTTGCCATTCTGTCAATTGTTAAACTAATACCTTGCAACAGTGAAAGAGATAGCGATGATTATAAGCCCTCTCTTCCTCTGTTAAACGATGTAACACAGGAAATGTTAAAGTCCCAATGTCTGAATTCTCATATGGATATATATTTCAGTATTTGTACATGATATTTGTAATATGTTGTTTCTAACATATTTAACAGCACAAATATATCTAACAATGATTTCTAGTATAGGCACAAGGCCAGTAATTTGGGGGAAGGGAAAGTCAATTAAATCGACCCCAGTACGTTACTGGTACTTTATTTTATCGACCCCGTAAGGATGAAAGGCAAAGTTAACCTCAGCAGGATTTGAACTCAGACCGTAAAGAACCGTAACTCTATGCTGCAAAGCATGGTGTCCCACTCTCTACCGCTACTGCCAATCCACCGCCCTCACCAATATATATCTAACAATAAAAATCAGCCTTTGACCTTGGAATCCACAAATCAAGTTGTGCATACTCACCCTCACATATACGCACACATGTGCACATATGTGCATTATATCTGTATGTGTGTATTTATTAATGTACCCGTGTGTGTACGTTTAGATGAGAATGTTTACGTACTGCAAAGTAGATTTAGCAACTAAATAAACGTCAAACCAGCATGCCATATTTGGCAAGTAAGATATAAAGATATATTCGTTTTTGCCAGGAAACACCGGTGAGGGACATTTTTCTTTCTGTTTTTGTTTTTGTTTTTGTTTTTGTTGTTGTTGTTGTTGTTTTTCTTTAGAATACCATGATGCCTGCGTGTTGCTGTGTTTTCTTCCTTATGCTACAACAGCGTGTTTATCACGTGATCTTATCAAGAGAAAGGACCGCGTTAAGGAGCTGATCAGAATGTGTTCAGATTAAAAGACGGCCCGACATACTGACGCATTGAATGATAGAAAGACAAACGGATGGATGGGTATATGCATTGGAAGTAGATAGGTAGCTTACACACGCACACACATACACACACACATACACACACGCACACACATACACACACATACACACACGCACGCACATACACACACATACACACACGCACACACATACACACACATACACACACGCACGCACATACACACAGACACACAGACACACACACACATACACACATACACACATACACACATACACACATACACACATACACACACACACGCACACATACACACACACACGCACATACACACACACATACACACACACACAGAGACACACACACGCACACATACACACATACACACACACATACGCACACACACACACAACACACGTACATATGTATGCACGGATGCATGTATGTATGTATGGATGTATGGATGCATGTATGTATGCACGAATGCATGTATGTATGTATGCAGGTATGTATGCAAGCATGTATGTATGTATGTATGTATGTATGTATGTATGCAGGTATGCAAGCATGTATGTATGCAAGCATGTATGTATGTATGTATGTATGTATGTATGTATGTATGTATGCATGTATGTATGTATGTATGTATGTATGTATGTATGTATGTATGTATGTATGTATGCAAGCATGTATGTATGTATGTATGTATGTATGTATGTATGTATGTATGTATGTATGTATGCAAGCATGTATATATGTATGTATGTATGTATGTATGTATGTATGTATGTATGTATGCAAGCATGTATGTATGTATGC
>CAXHJY010001244.1:0-20000 GCA_964016885.1 Eledone cirrhosa
GGTGTATATATGTAACTTCTTCACACTGTGCTTCTATAACCATGTATGTGTATGTGTGTCTGTACGCATGAGTGAGTATGTTACATGTTTATGCCTATGAATATGTGTGTGTGTGTATTACATGTGATTCTATTACATGTGTGCAAGTGTGTGCAAGTGTGTATTACAAGTGTGTGTGTGTGTATTACAAGTGTGTGAGTGTGTGTGTGTGTATATCACACATGTGTGAGTGTGTGTGTGTGTATCTTCTTCATTGCACTGTCACTATAATTATGTCTGCATTACATGTTTGTGCATACATGTGTAAGATATGTGTGTATGTATGTGTGTATGTATGTATGTATGTATGTATGTATGTATGTATGTGTGTGTGTGTGTGTGTGTGTGTGTGTGTGTGTGTGTGTGTGTGTTCATGTCTCTTCTCCATTAAACTGTCACTATAATCGTGAGTATGTTACATGTTTGTTCATACATGTGTGTAAGAGTATGTGTGTTACATGTGTGTAAGTGTATGTGTGTATGTACATTCATGTGTGTTAGTGTATGTGTTACATGAGTGTAAGTGTATGTGTGTATGTACATTCATGTGTGTTAGTGTATGTGTTACATGAGTGTAAGTGTATGTGTGTATGTACATACATGTGTGTAAAGATATGTGTCTATGTACATACATGTGTGTAAGTGTATGTGTTACATGAGTGTAAGTGTATGTGTGTATGTACATTCATGTGTGTTAGTGTATGTGTTACATGAGTGTAAGTGTATGTGTGTATGTACATACATGTGTGTTAGTGTATGTGTTACATGAGTGTAAGTGTATGTGTGTATGTACATACATGTGTGTAAAGATATGTGTCTATGTACATACATGTGTGTAAGTGTATGTGTTACATGAGTGTAAGTGTATGTGTCTATGTACATTCATGTGTGTTAGTGTATGTGTTACATGAGTGTAAGTGTATGTGTGTATGTACATACATGTGTGTAAGTGTATGTGTTACATGTGTGTAAGTGTATGTGTGTATGTACATTCATGTGTGTTAGTGTATGTGTTACATGAGTGTAAGTGTATGTGTGTATGTACATTCATGTGTGTTAGTGTATGTGTTACATGAGTGTAAGTGTATGTGTGTATGTACATTCATGTGTGTTAGTGTATGTGTTACATGAGTGTAAGTGTATGTGTGTATGTACATACATGTGTGTAAAGATATGTGTCTATGTACATACATGTGTGTAAGTGTATGTGTGTATGTACATACATGTGTGTAAAGATATGTGTCTATGTACATACATGTGTGTAAGTGTATGTGTGTACGTACATACATGTGTGTAAAGGTATGTGTCTATGTACATACATGTGTGTAAGTGTATGTGTTACATGTGTGTAAGTGTATGTGTGTATGTGTGTTACACATGTTCGTGAATGTGTATTCTTGTGTCTTCTGCTTCATACCACCACCATAGCCATGGAAATGGCTAAAATTATCTCTTTGTCAGTGCAACATTATGTTCATCTCATTTTGTCTTTTCCAGTCAACAAATACATTTCACGGCTTTCCAGGAATATTTATTTACTGAAATTCTTTTGAAGTCTCTATCATTTCCTTCTTTTAACTCTTTTCACTGTGTCAACCAAATGTAAAAAGAAAATATTTCTGAAGGGCTTACTTACAGCTACGATTTCTTTTAAAGTTGACAGAGATAAGAGAACTTTGCAGAAATGCTGAATTTCTTCAAATAAATTTCTTTTCCTCACATCAAACAGTTGGGTAATAAAGTAGGAAAGGAAAATTAACGATGATAGAAAAAAGCGTTTTTGGTTGAGGAAATTTTACCTCCAAGAAACCGTTCTAAAGAATGAGCAATTTGAAACTTTCATCTCATTCTTCGTTATATAATCATAAACTAGTTCCTACTGATTGACACCCCATGTAAGTGTCTTCCTACATAGCCAGGGGTCAACCAAATGTCTTCATGGACGAAATTTGGTTGAAAAGAACTTTGTAGAATGCTGTTATGTTTGTATGTGTGTGTATATATATATATATGTATATATATATATATATATATATATATATATATATATATATATATACTTCGATTTTACTAACTTCCACTTTTATATATATATATATATATATATATATATATATGCACACACACACACACACACACATATATATATATATATATATAATTGGTGTTGGATGTTTAAAGCGTCCGTATGCGGTAGGCCGTATGAGCACTCAATGCCCTCGTAGAGCAGAGTATGATATCACAGGAAAAAGAGAATCAGTGTTGCGACGAAAGGAATTTATTGGACATATTACAATTGTTTCTCGGGCAACCAGCTCGAGGCACGATCGATATGGTGATCAAACCGGACTCTGAAATCGCGCGGTCCTCGGATACGTCTCGATTCTATGAAGCAGATTTTCCTGTGTGTGTGTGTACATATATATATATATATATAAACACACACACACACATATACACACACATATATACACACACACACACACACACACATACACATACACACACACACACATGTAAACTTATGTCAAAAAACTCTATTTAAGGTTGTATAAGTCAGACAGACTAAAATAAGGTCACACACATATAAATGTCTCCCTACCATGGTTTCAAAAGCGAAAGAAACAATAGCAGGTATTTTAAATCATTGGAATAACCAACACTAGAATAATTTGTTTTTTTCTTCAGGGGGTATTCTTTGGAAAAACTGGAGATATTGATCATGAAGTATACAGATCATTTTGTTGCCAAAACTGCATGCTGTCCAACACATTGCTTTGTTGAACTACTAAATAAACAAATTTCTCTATATATATATTAGAACAATCTGATGAGCTTATAATGTTGCTAGAAATAGCAGCCAAAAAAACCGTCTAAATCAACTCTACATTAAAGGAGTTTTAAATATTAATTAAAAGATTATTTGTCTCTATTACTTTGACATCTCGATTAATTGATAAAATATACAGATAAGATATCACTGAGAGAAGCAATTTTACAAATTCAACTTATGCCAAAAAACTCTATTTAGGAGAGTATAAGTCAAACAGACATGCTTAATTTTTTTCTCTTCTGCTCCCTTCCTTACAAAGTATACTTGTCACCTATTATCATCATCATCATTTACCCCTTTAGCCATTAAACCGGCCATATCCAGCCAGAATTCTCTCACCTCTTTCTGTTCAAACCAGCCATAACCAGCCACTCATACTAACATTAAGGCATTGTTCTCAATAATAACATCATTAAAATCTCATAGATTCCATATTATGTGAGGTAATTATGTAAGATTACCATGAAAATATAATAGTAATGTAAATGCTAAAGGGTTAATATCTGCTCTCCCTGCTAGCAAGGGTTTGACCAAGTCAGTACTGAAGTGAAGTTTCTGACAGGCCAAGTAGTCTACATCCTGTTTACATATGGTCCATGCTCTACTTCACATCAGATCATCTTTGGATGATTCCAGTAGCATATGTTTGTTTTATAAGTTGTTGCTAGTCCTGCATTCAACACTCTTCCTAAACAATCAAACAAATAAACAAGCAGGCATACAGGCAAGCATACATTCACACAAACACACACACACATACACACACACACACACACACGCACACACACACATAGACATACAAACACATACAGACTGACAAGCAGGCAGACAAACATACAGACGGGCAAGCAGACAGACAAACAGACAGGCAGACAGACAGACAGGCAGACAGACAGGCAGGCAGACAGACAAATGTCTGTTTATTTGCCACTAGGGCACAAAAGAAAGGGACATGTACATGGGTGGGGGGAGTTTACATAAAAATCGAGTAAGAAAAATGTAATAAGTAAAATTTTAACAAGAAGGTCCTCAATAGGGAGGGATCGTTTTGGGGTCACACACACCCTCGAAAAAAATGTGCGACCCTTCTCCACGGGAGCACAAAGAGAGGGTGCTCCCTTCTTCCTTTTCCACCTACAGGCTGAGGTAGAGAGAAGGCCCATTCACACGAGCCATTCTCGCAACTTTCACCCACCTTTCATAAAACTGGCTGGAGTGGAGCACCTCTCTCTCCATCCTGATCCTTCTTCCGAAATGGTATCGAAAGAAAAGGACCAGTTGTTGGCCGGAGAGAAAGGTGTCCGACCTCAGCCCTTTCAGACGCGTCCATCATATAACCTCTTTTACCATGGCTATTACACAGAGGAAGACCGCCTCTCCTTCATTTTTGAAAGGGGGAGGTGGCTTGATCGTTACAATGGACTCGGTGGTCAACCTAATTGGTCCCACTCGTGACAGCAGTTGTTCTACATAGCCCCACAGATCGGCAACGCCCGGGCAGTGCACCAATGCGTGCGCGACGGTTTCCTCGTTGCGCACGCATCTGGGACAGATCTTTTTCGAGGGGTCCCTACCCGGGCGCCCGTGTCTGTAGAGCTTATCCCGAACGGGCAGAGCCCCTCGGTAGCACTGCCAGGCCAAGGACTTCTGGAAGTTGTCCATAGGTCCCGGGCCGAAAGTCCTACTGAATAGACTGGCCAGTTCGTCCTCCTCCATGCCTAGGGCTTCTCCGAGGGCGTCGTCGCACCTGCTAACCACCAGCCCTCTATAGAATGACGAGGTGGAGTCTCCGTCGATAGCCGGGTCCGCCTGCCAGAGAGCCGTGAGCGCCTGGGCACACTCGGTGTGCCAGTCGCCCAGTTTTCTCGGTCTTTGCTTCACCCAGGACTGCAGCTCGGTGAGCGAGACGAGCCTCGGGAAGGCTCGCCTCACAAACGGGGCCCACACCGGTTGACCGGTGAGGAATACCTGGAGGTGCCTTAGCCTCAATGCGTGTTTACGCATTTTTAGCCAAGGCATCCCCAGCCCTCCTTTCAAAGGGTGTTGATAGCAGATGGATCTCTGCACCAGAGGAGACCTCTTCTTCCAAAGGAAATAAAAGAGGGCGCGCTCCATTTTGGCGAGGATCTCACTCGGGCAAGGCACGACAGTCAAGCGGTAATAGATGACGGACGCTATGTAAGCGTGCGCCACCTCCGCCCGACCTTTCAGGGATAGTTTGCACTCGGCCCACTTCTGGGTCAGTACAAACACTCTATTCGTCACCTCACCCCAGTTTTTCTCCACCTGGAGGTCCGGTCCGAACCAGACCCCAAGCAACTTCACTTTGCCCCTCCACTCGCCAAGTTGCAAAGCGACTGACTTGTCCCGGTTCAGCTTATCCCCTGTCAACCTTTCGTCCAGTAAGGTGCCGATTGCCTCGATTTCCGCGGTGGTCGACACCATAACTGTTACGTCATCGGCGTAGGCCGAGACCGCTTTGCGCAATCCCGGTTCCAAAGGGATGCCCTGCAACAACTCCAACTTCCGCAGTAGTGGCTCGAGAGCCAATACATACAGAAGGGAGGAGAGAGGGCACCCCTGTCGGATGGAGCAGGTGATTTCGAACGGCTCCGAGAGGTAGCTGTTCACCTTGACTCTAGAGCAGATACAGCTGCTGTGCATGGCAGTGATCCAGCCCCTGAAAACGGGTCCGAACCCAGCCGCCGCTAGCACCGCATCCAGTTAACCATGGTCCACCCTATCAAACGCTTTAGACTGATCTAAATTTATCAGGGCCCCACCAAAGCCGGATTCGTTCCCAACCCTCGCTATGATGTATCACATGAGGTGGAGGTTGTCGTGGATGGACCTGGACGGGATAGCGCATGTCTGCGCATCTCCCACCAGGCCCCCCACGACAAGCGCCAACCTCTTCGCTAACACCTTGGCCAAAATCTTTAACTTTGCATTTAGCAGAGTTATGGGCCTAAAATTACTAATGTCATCCCCCTTGTTCTCGTCCTTCCTCACTAGTGAGACTACGCCCTTGGTCACAGAACAGGGAATTCTCCCGTTCTGTTGCCAGTTGCAGTAGACCGCCTCGAGGAGATCGGGGAACAAGTCCGGCATATTAATATATAGTTCGTAGGGCAGACCATCGAGCCCTGGAGATTTGCGTTTGCCGCATAGGCTCAGCACGTCCCCTATTTCAGCAGCTGAGATCGGCCCGTCGCAGGACCTCGCCTCCTTGTCCGAAAGACGCGGCAGGCCGTCGCGGCATGGACCGAAACCCACATCTCCAACCGGCCCCCCGCCCTTCCGAACAATCGGGCAAAGTGCCTTTGAAAGGCCTCGCACATTTGCTTAGGTTCAAGGATCACCCGTCCATCCTGGTCTCGCAAAGACCGGATAGTGGATTTAATCCCACTTTTCGCTTCTGTCATGCAGGCCCAGCTAACAGCTTTGGTCCCCTCGTTTCCCAGAGCACGTATTTTGCTTCGGACAACGCAGCCTTCGTGTTTCGCGTCGAAGAACTGGTTCAAGGCCGTTCTCGACGCTTGCACTCTGGCCACGTTGCCGCTTCTCATTGCCTCTTCAACATTAACTACCAACTCCCTTTCCTTCCTATTTCTATCTGAGGCTAACTCCTTACTAACTCCTATTGAAACTATTCTAATCTCTCTTTTTAGAGAGCCCCACCACCTGCTGTTGACGATGGCGCCCGTCAACCGCTCCTTAACTAAGGTTCTAATCCGGTCTCTGTAAGCTCTACTTGCCGGTAAGGACAAGTTGAGCTTCCAGTAACCGGGTCCCTGCCTATGCATTCTATCAAGGTGGACTATGCAGGTCACTAACTTGTGGTCTGAATAGCCCACCATGAGCATTTCTGGACAACTTAAAAAGTCCCTATCCTTAATTCTAACTAAGAACCTATTTAGGTACGATCTAGATTGACCACTGTTATTTGACCAAGTCCAGGTTGGCACAGTCGGAAAATCTAGTCGGTATCTATCGGCCAGGTCAAATCGGCCGATTAACCCCTTGAGGCTGTTACACCCCCCTCTATCGAGACATGCCCCATACATAGTCCCAACGTGCATCTAGGATACCATTCCAGTCCCCCACTAAAAGTAAGGAGCGGGACGTCCCTAGAAAAGTCTCCAGACGATGGAAGAAGTCCGACCGCATTGCCCCAAAAGGGGCGCATACGGCGACAAGCCTAAAAGCTTCGCCTTCACCATTGGCAGGCAAGTAGACAGACAAGCATGCAGATAGACATACATACAGACAGGCAGACGTGCAGGCAGTCAGGCAGATGGACTGACAGACAGACATACAGAGAGAAAGACAAGCAGGTAGGCAGACAGACTAGTCCATTGGAAGTTTAGTGTGTCTTCACCAAGGAGGGAGGAGAATATAGAGAATTAGTGATGAGATACCAAAAATTGGTATTGTCACTTTTAATCAAAGACTTCATTGATTTGTCCATCTTCTACTGTCTATGTATTTCATAATGGATATTGAATATTGAATATTGGATAATGGCTATTGGTTATTGAATAATGAGTATTGAGCAGTGATATATCTATATATCTACCATATACTCACATTTAACAAAAGTCAAATAACATTATCAATATCATTTTACAGTTATATTTTCCAAGATGGCTTCCAAGATGGCTAAAGGTGATGGAATAGGAAGTGAAAGGCATACGTGTGTGTGCGTGTGTGTATATACACACACACACACTAATTTAAGGTATCACAACATATATATGTATGATGCTTGTGTTTCTCAATAAAAAGCTCAATGGACATATCTTCCTAAATATTATGTGCTTTAAGTATATACAAAATACTGTTTCTCAAACGATATATGGCTCTTTCTCTCTCTCTCTCTCTCTCTCTCTCTCTCTCTCTCTCTCTCTCTCTCTATATATATATATATATATATATATATATATAGTTAAAAGAATAGAGGTGTAACACACAAGTTATTATATATTGGTAAACGGAATAGAAAATGCTGACAAATTGTTCACAGTTGAAAAATGGTTTAATTAGGAATAAAAGAGTATTAGTGATTGTATGGGTTAGTATTCAGTTGTGGTTTTAAGTTTTTAAGTTTTTACCGGTTGAGCATTTCTAAATGCTTTTCAAAAATAATTTTGAGATAGTGTCCGTGCTGTTTGCTCTGATCAGAGCAAACAGCACGGACACTCTATCTCAAAATTATTTTTGAAAAGCATTTAGAAATGCTCAACCGGTAAAAACTTAAAAACTTAAAACCACAACTGAATACTAACTCATACAATCACTAATACTCTTTTATTCCTAATTAAACCATTTTTCAACTGTGAACAATTTGTCAGCATTTTCTATTCCGTTTACCAATATATATATATATATATATATATGTATGCATATATCTTTTAATTTGAAAACCACCCTAATATATATATGCACCCTAAATATATATGCATGGAGATATGATATGTCAAATAAAATTGTAGATATGATACGTCAAAGAAATTGAAGAGAGACTGTGTTGTTATTATATCATGACTCATACACTGTTCATTTTCCTGACATTTGTACATTATTCTATGTACTATACATGCACCTTTGATGAGTTGTAGTTCACCTGAGCACTGTACACAATAATTTCATTATTATTATTATTATTATTACACTCTCTTCTGTAATCAGTAAAGTAATGCATGATATATTTAAAAAAGACAATATTATATATAAACTGCATGAAAAATTAGCGACAGAGATATAAATATCATATAACTATGCAAATATATAAGTTTTTATATAAGTGATGCAATATAGCTTATGGATGCTAATCAGAAGTGTAGACATTTGAAAATTTTAAAGAAGTGAATCTTAAAATAAGCAATACATTATATATAAGAATATATGTGTTTAAACAACAGCTACAAAATTTAGTAGACAAATTACATAATATGCATTCATAATTTATTCAAAGTAATCCAACTTATTTTAATAACATGTCCAGAAAAAATATCCCTGACACAGCCTCGCAGACCCCCAATCATTATATATAATATATATATATATATATATATATATATATATATATATATATATATATATATATATATACATGGTGGGGGTGATGGAGACAATAGTGGAAAAATGTAGTTGTTTGTCATGGGAGCCACAAGGCTAATCCCTGCTTTAGCAAGGAAAACAGACTTAAAATGTTAGTTGTTGTTGTTGTTGGTATAGGTTGGACAAGTCATCATAGACGACTTAGTTGGAGTTACTGTCCTTTTCAAATAGGTATACATCTAACGTTTTTTAAACTGTGTCTATATCAATTATGGTTTAGTTCTATCATGTCTTCCTAAACTGGGACATCAAAGGAAACTATCTAAAAGAACAAAACATTGATTTAACGTTGGAACTAATGAACCAAGTATAAGAAAAATAATATTGAATGGTGCCTGGCCAGTTGTTAGGTGACATCAGAGCAGCAGAATATATATATATATATATATATATATATATATACACACACATATATATATATATACACACACACACACACACACATATATATACACACACACATATATATATACACACACACACACACACATATATATACACACACACACATATATATACACACACACACATATATATATATACACACACATATATATATATACACACACACATATATATATATATACACACACATATATATATATATATATATACACACACATATATATATATACACACACACACACATATATATATATACACACACACACACATATATATATATATACACACACACACACACATATATACACACACACACACACACATATATATATATACACACACACATATATATATATACACACACACATATATATATATATATACACACATATATATATATACACACACACATATGTATATATATATATACACACACACATATATATATATTTTTATACACACACACACATATATATATATATACATATATATATTATATTAATGTATAATAAACAATACAATACCTCATTACCAGAGGTTTCCCGAATAAGACGAACACAAGAAACGTCCTCATTCGTTCGTCAGACAAGGCAATTTAAAACAGTGAAATATTTGAAAAATCTCCTCAAAAATGTAAAAGTTTAACAGGCAAAAAAAATATATAAATAAAAGTAATGTAAGAGATATATAAAAAATAAAATAAGGAAATATAGTAAGGGTATGTGTATAAATGTGTGTATATACACCTACAAATGTACATATGTGTGTATGTGCAAATGCATGTGTATAGTGAAAAAATGTGGGCATAAGTACATACATGAGGGCAAGCATATCAGTGTATGTATGACCACAAATGCGTATATAATATATTTTGAAAAAAGAAATGTAAGATAATAGAGTTAGCGTACATCCAGACTCAGGGACTAAGGATTGAAATATATACACATACAAGTATGAAAGCACGCGTATAAACATACACACACACGCAACCACATACATGTATGTGATATACAGGGAAGGGAATGTATCAGTCAAAGCAGTGTCAGGCTGAAGGTCGATACATATATAAAAAAATATAAAATATGAAAATGAAAAAATATATGAGAATAAAAAAATTAAATCAAAGAGGGAGGGGATATCAATTATAAAGTAACACTAGAAAAAATAGAAAACATAGAGAGGTTCGTACACACACATATATATATATATAAAAATATATATATAAATACGTACAGACAAAAGCACATACATGCGTACATACATACAAAAGCACGCATACATACACACGAAGCACATATATATACATACATATACATCTAATCACACGCACACGACCATATATATATATACATATATATATACATATATACATATATATATATACATATACACACACACACACATATATAAGTATGTAAAAAAACATAGATATAAAAACACACATACACACACATATACACATACACGCGCACATACGAATGCATTCGTATACATATACAAACACGTATACACAGATATGCACACTTACACGCATACATACAGTATAAAAACCAGCCATATGAATAAATGAGTACAAATTATACGCAAGTAAACATACATAAAAGCGGCTGAGGGACAACAGAATATATCTGGTGTTGAAAAAGCAAGTGACATGTGATGTCAGGTAGTGAAAGAAAAGGGGGAAGTAAAATATGTAAAATTGTGAAGATATAAAGTGAATCAAAAAGCAGGGGGGGGGGTCACTGGTGGATGTGAAGTAAAAATAAAGTTAAAAATAAATATATATATATTATATACACCCCCCACACACACATATATATATATATATATCATATATATATTACATACATATACACATACATATGTATATATATATATATATATTATATATACACACACGCACATATATATATATATATATATATATATAACACTGAGTTAATGTTGATACGTTGGAATGAAATATCAAAAGACCAGCATTGAATGATACCCAGTCAGAGATGGTGCCAAGTCAGCTGACATCAGAGCAGCAGAAAATATTTTTTTTTAAATAATAATAAATGAAGCAAACAAAACATATGGTAAAGACAACTTGAAGCAGGAATTGGACATTTTATAGAAATAATACTGTGTTAAGATAAAGTTTTTCTTTCTATAAGACGTTGCCATGGCAACAAGCTGATTCTTGCTAGTTATATTTCAAAAAGGATGAAAACGAAAAAGAAGAAAAAAAATGCAATATTCCAATATTCCATTATACATAATGAAATTTGAGGAAGAAAATTGATAAAGTAAAAATGTAAAAATATCTAAATGTGCTTCTGGCTGAAAGGGGGTGATGGTCTTAATTATCTGGCTGACTGAATTTAGGTTGACTTGGTACAAATGGAAGATTTTTTACTGTTCTGGTGAGAAATATTCCATTAATTAATGATATTATTGTTTGCTAAGAAGTGTCGTCTGTCTATGATAAAATGATGTGTGTATATATATATATATATATATATATATATATATATATATATATATATATATATATATCATCATCATCATCATCATCATATATATATATATAATTGTTTCTACTTTAGGCACAAGGCCAGCAATTACCCAGTGCATTACTGGTACTATATATATAATGCTATCTGGGGATGGTATATATGTAGTGTTGTTTATGGATGATGTGTGTGTGTATATATCATCATCATCATCATCATCATTTTACGTCCGCTTTTCCCTGCTTGCAAGGGTGGGACGGGAACTGATTCTGGCTTGATTTCTACAGCTGGATACCCTTCCTAACACCAACCTTTCAGTGAGTGCTGGGTGCTTTTTTTTTCCGTGGCACCTACACATCCACTTTACAGTGTGGGCTGGGTGTTTTTTTGCCATGGCACCTCCACGACCACTTTGCAGTGGAATGATAGGGACCCCAGTCCCTATCATCTCATTTCTACAGCTGAGTAAACTGGAGCAATGTGAAATAAAGTGTCTTGCTCAAGGACACAACACATCACCCGGTCTGAGAATATATATATATATATGTATATCAGAATGATGCAATAAAAACCAGCCAAACCATTACTCACCAGAGTACTCGATACTTGGGGTAGTAGTGAGTAATATGAAAAATTTGGGACCCTGATGGCTGAGTTCCTGCCGTTTCAACAGCTAGATCTAAATGGTTCTGACCTAGATGTTGAAACGCCAGGAGTTCAGCCGTCGGGGTCCCAAATTTTTCATATATATATATATGACGAAGAAGGGTTTCTCCATGCGTACAAAAGGTCGGTTATATGATGCCTGTGTGAGGAGCGCGATGCTGCATGGTAGTGAGACATGGGCAGCAACTGCAGAGGATATGCGACGGCTGGAGAGAAACGAGGCAAGCATGCTCCGTTGGATGTGCAATGTCAATGTGCGTGAACGACCAAGCATGAATGTGTTGAGAGAGATACTGTGTCTGAGAGGGATAGAATGTAGTGTACAAGAGAGGAGACTGCGGTGGTATGGACATGTGATGCACATGGAGGATGACCGATGGGTGAAGAAGTGCCAGGAAATGCCAGTTGAAGGAAGACGTGGTAGAGGTAGACCACGTAAAACATGGGCGGAGGTGGTGAGAGCAGACCTCAGATCACTGAAGCTCACAGTGGAGATGACGTATATATATATATATATAATATGAATATATATGTATGTATAATGCTCTCTGCTCTCTGTGGATAATATATATGTAGTGTTCTTTACGAGGGGTATATATACAGCAAGTGGTGTTTGTTGATGATATATATATATATATATATTATCATCATCATTTAACATCTTCTGATGATGATGATGATTTTATATATATATATATATATATATATATATATCATTCACAGATAGCATTACATATATATATATATATATATATATATATATATATATATATATATATATATATATATATATATATATATATATACAAAACTATAATATACATATATATACATATATATAAAATATATATACATATATATAAAATATATATACATATATATAAATATATATGTAGATAAATCTACCAAGAGTTTACGGTAGTGTCCAATCTTTATTTCTGAAGACGGCATATATATGAGTTGGTATGTATATTTAATTTTGATAGTTTGTATAATTTTGTATAATTTTGTACATAGATCTGTTAAATATACATGCCAATTCTAACACATATATATCCCAGAAACGATCGTTAAATAATGAACTTTTTTTGTTTAATATAAGGAACTGTTTCATTGTTTTATTCATTATTTTTTTAATATTTTATACATATATATATATAATCTATATATACATATATATAATATATATGTACATATATATAATATATATACATATATATAATATATATATATATATATATATATATATATACATATATATATATATTATATATATGTATATATATGTATATATATATTATATATATGTATATATATTTTATATATATGTATATATATGTATATTATACTTTTGTATATATATATATATATATATGTAATGCTATTTGTGAATGATATATATATATATATAAAATCATCATCATCATCAGCAGATGTTAAATGATGATGATAATATATATATATATCATCAACAAACACCACTTGCTGTATATATACCCCTCGTAAAGAACACTACATATATATTATCCACAGCGAGCAGAGAGCATTATACATACATATATATTCATATTATATATATATATATATATATATATCATCATCATCATTTTACGTCCGCTTTTCCCTGCTTGCAAGGGTGGGATGGGTCTTATATATATATATAAATATATATATATATAATTCTTAACTTCTCAGACACAATGGTTTATACTTTTGTATAAAGAAGCATTACATTTCATACCAACGTCAACTTTATGAAAGATACTTTCTGTCTGGCAGTCAGATTGAAAATGTTGTCATCAAATACACTAAATGACTTAGCTAATGTATCAGATAGACTGTAAAAGATGGACTGTATGAGAAACTGTATGGCAACCGTCCAATTTGGCAGTAAATCAAGAGGTTAACAGTTTGTAAACTTCACACTTGTCTCTGTGTATGGCATAGCACATAACATCCAACAATCCAGTTGACTCAATCAAGTAAATACTGTAAGGTGTCAATATGTCATCTGTCTAACAGATAGAATGATCCACTCCATTAGCTCATGTTGTCTGTCTATTTAATGAGAAGATGCAGATAAATAAACTTCTTCTTCGCCCACTTATTCCTGGAGGGGCGTCATGGGGGCAGAGTCCTCAAATGCTCCCTCCAGCGGGTCCTGTCAGAAGTAACCATCTCCAATTGATCTGGCTGGATCCCCAAACATGACCAGCCAAGCTCGTGGATGTTATCCAAACATCTTGCTCAGGGTCTACTCCTGGGTCTCCTACTGGTTTTGCCCATAAAATCTGTCCAGTGATTCTTTCCTGAGACATTCTAACCACATTCCCATAGTATTGCGAATACAAGCGGCCAAAAATGGGATTTCTCCGAAGAGTCTTTGGAGTCACGTTACTTGATAAAGTGCGTAGCTCGGAGATCCGAGAGTCACTTCAGGTAAAGCTGCTACTTCTCCAAATAAGTCAACTTAAGGACCCTTAACTCCTGACAGTCCTACGCATGTCATTTTGACACACAACATGGCTTGGGCATTTTAAACTTGGCAGAGCTCATCCCTCACCAGATGGGGCCATTAGGAAAATAGTAACCCTTTCATTACCATGTTTCCAATGATAGACATTGCTTAGTGTTTTTTTTAATAATTTTGAAATTAATCAAAAATTTCAAGGTTTTCAGTTGGCAGTATCGGTAGAGGGTCGGACGATATGCTTTGACGCATAGAGTTACGGATCTTTCCATTCTGAGTTCAAATCCCGCCGAGGTCAACTTTGCCTTTCATCCTTACGGGGTCGATAAAATAAAGTACCAGTAATGTACTGGATAATTGCTGGCCTTGTGCCAAAAGTAGAAACAATTATTATTAAACTAGTGTTTTTGAGCATGTCTTAATGATTCTGACATAAAATTGTGATGGAAGATTTTTTGATGATTAGAAACATTCTAAAATATTGTTTTGAATCATAGTCACAGTAGTTTCAGGTGGTCTAGTGTGAATAATGTTAATTCTCAGTAAAACCATTTATAAGACCTCAAAAACTGGTGAAAAAGATGCAGTTATCGAATTGAGACCTGGCCTGAAGGCTTGCAACAGGGTAGACTCTTCTAAAAGCACATAAGAGCCAGGCGGTGTGTTAAATTGGGTGTCAGGTTAAGACACCCACTCAAGTGGGCCACAGCAGAATTTGAAATCAGAAAGAGACAAAAGAAATATTGCTTTGCATTGCATCTGATGCTCCAGCAATTCTGTCTGTCCACTGCTTTGGATGGATATTTTATTTATCAACCCCACAAAAATAAAGGGCAAAATTGACCCCAGCAGGATTTGAACTGAAACCATAAAGAGCTGGAATAGATGCTTCAACACATTTTGTTTGACATTCTTACAAGTCTCTCAATTCCCCATCTCTAAAAGAATATTACTACATTGGGCAACATGCCTTTTCATTTGAGAAGGTAGGGTGTGATTTGGCTGTTATTTCTACCCAGTCAGGTCAAATATACATGTAAGAGTCTCTTCTCTCATTAGCTGTTGTACTTATGCTGTAAATATATTTTGTAATTTATTTGATAGAAGAACATGTAAATATTCTTTGGAATTGCTGTGAATCTATTGGATTAAAACTGAATACCAATAATGTTCCAGTTCTGTTATCGATTTTACTGATTATATCTATTTGATGATCAATTGAAAATTCATTCACTTTTATGTTGTTTTGTTTTTTTAAGAAAATTACAGTGATCTTTTACTGATCAAAGTGAAATTGAGAAATATTGACAAGGTTAAGATTATTTGTGGAGATTTATTGTAAATGTGGATTATTGAGTGATGAGAGGGAGCTAGATATATAAATAGATATATGAATAGATATGAGTATAGACTGATTCATGTAATACATGGTTATATCATCAACATCATCATCACCAGTTAACATTTATTTTTCATGAGATGGGCTGTCATATACTGAGGTTAGGCACATCAGATGACTGTGTTTTGCTCCTATGTTCCATTCCTTCCTTGGTTTTCTATAACTGGATGTCATTTCTAATCCCAAACATTCTATTGTATGTACTGAGAGCAATTTATCATGACTTCAGCACTACTACTGTCATTTGATGTAAATATGGATATTGACTGGTGACAGGATATTGACTGGTGACAGGTGAGTATGTATATAGTTAGATATACATGGTTTTATTATGTCAAGTTTAGAGGGGGGTGAGGAGGATGAAGCGGGAGGGAACGGTTAAAAGAAAGAGGAGGAAAGTCAAGATGAGGAAGAGTCTGTGTGTGTGTGTGCTTGCGTGTGTGCATGTGCTTGTGTGTGTGTGTATGTGTTTGTGTGTGTATGTGCTTGTGTGTGTATGGGCGTGTGTATGTATAAATGTATGTTCATCAGGCTGTGTCAATGTGATTGTATATCTATGTGCATGTTTACATATGGCGTGCATGTCTAGATAAGTCTGTGTGTGTATATATATATATATATATATATATAAGTACAAGTGCATGTATACATGTGACTGTATAAACATGCACATATATGAGTGAGCATGTGCATACCTGCAATCAAACCTCGCCAACCAACCCTTCCATCATGAAGACATTAGATAGTGTTACAGTAAAACAAAATCCTTTAATGATTATCACCATTTATGAAATCTATTCCAGTCACACTTCTACCAATTACTTATCAGGAATCCCAAGATATGGATGACAGATGGAAAATTCTGTTTTACTAACAAAATATATAGAAGGTATTACCAATATTCACTGGTATTTTATTTTACCAACCCAGCAGAACGAAAGACAAAGGAAACCTTAGCGGGATTTGAAATTAGACTGTAAAGAGCTGGAGCTAAATAACGTAAAGTATTTTAGCTATTGTTGATGATGGTGATGGTAATGGTGATGGTGAAGACAAGGAGGAGGAGGATAATGGTGATGGTAATAGTAATGATGGTGGTGGTGGTAATAGTAATGACGACGAGAAGGAGGAGGAAGATAATGATAGTGATGATGGTGATGATGATGATGATGATGATGATGATGATGATGATAATAAAGAAAAAATATAAAATAAAATGACTGTTCAAGAGAATTCTTTTGAAAGTGTAATTGTCGAAAGTTAGCCAGTTGGCAATAAAATGTCAGGAAGTTGCATATTTAATATATTTATATATTTATATATATATTGCTATATTTCTCAATGAAATAAATACTGGGTTTAGTAAAGATATGTTTTAATAGAGATGTGTTTTAAACTATTTATGATTGGTTTTGTATACATGAGTTCCATAGTATTTATAATTGGTTTTGTATTCTTTGTCATATTATGTTGTTGATGTTGATGTTGTTATTATTGTTGCTGATGTAAACTATCTTCAGTTCTCCATCATTTGTGAATTATTGGTTTGGAATGGTGACTCTTAAAAGACAGGCAGCCATTTGTTGAACATTAGACCAGAGTGAAAAAAAACCATTAAATCAAATATAGCGTTACATTTTCACACTCTCTCTCATCTGTATGATGATGATGATGATGATGATATTATATATATACACACATATATATATATATATATTTCGTTTCTGAATTTGTTTAGCAAGATTCTTTATTTGAAAACGTCTGTTGAAACCGATATTGTTATACTTTGGGAGGGTCATGTTGCCAATAAGAAACACACGCATAAATAAACAAACATAAACACACACAGAAACCCGGATGTAACACATGCACAAACTAAGCACACAACACACACAAAAACAAGATGACATAGGACAGAACAAAGGAGAGGCACAAAAACAAAGAAAAGAATCCCCAGTCACTGAAGAGGTCACAGAATGTGTGACGAAAGAACTTTGACAATATATGAACAATCGTCTGGTTGTGGAACCAACCAACCGGAAATTTATAAATTCTTAAATTTATAAATTTAATTTATAATAAATTGAAGTGAAAGCAACTGGTGCGTGTGTTTCTTATTGGCAACATGACCCTCCCAAAGCATAACAATATATATATATATATATATATATATCATCACCATTACCATCATCACCATTTAACGTCCATCTTGCATGGGTCAGATGAGTTGTCTGTGTCGAGAGAAAAGTCTGGCCAGAATTGGCCATGTTGTACCTTGCTCTGCCATGTCTGTAAATTTGGCCAGGGATTTTACAACTGGATGCCCTTCCTAACACCAACCACATTTACAGTGTGGAACTGGATGGCACCGTTATGAGGAGGGACAGGCTGAACCCTTCTCACAGTGGAACCATAGTTTGGGACCCGCATATATATATATATATATGAATGGATGCACATGGCTTAGTGGTTAGAGCATTGGGCTTGCAATCGAAAGGTTGTGAGTTCAATTCTCAGACCGGCTGATGTGTTGTTTCCTTGAGCAAGACACTTTATTTCACATTGCTCCAGTTTACTCAGCTGTAGAAATGAGATGATAGGGGATGGAGTCCTTATCATTCCACTGTAAAGTGGTCGTGGAGGTGCCACGGCAAAAAAAGCACCCAGCACTCACTGTAAATGAGGTTGGTGTTAGGAAGGGCATCCAGCTGTAGAAATCAAGCCAGAATCAGTTCCCATCCCACCCTTGCAAGCAGGGAAAAGCAGACTTAAAATGATGATAATGATGATATGTATATAGGAAGGTAAAAACCTGACCACGATGCCTAGTGATCTAGTTTTTACCTTCTTCATTACTCACTTTGCTTTTTCCCAAGCATAGAGTACTCCCCCACATTTGTGGTCTACCCAGTCTCAGCACTGCACATTTTATATATATATATGTCAAGCATACAGGGTGGACTGGGTTCATTTCATGCCGTGGCAGCAGTATTATGGGAGATCAGATGTGGAGCATGCCCAGATTTCCATGCTTGGGTTGGGCAGGAGAAGTGTATAAAGAGTGAGGAATGAGGGTTGATGGGGAAAAGTAAGCAAATTGGACATTGAAGAGGAGAGTGAAATAATTATCTGGTAATGGGGGCTATATTAAAACTAGTGAGGGTGAATTGTGGTATTAATATAAATATATATATATGCATGTATCTATATATATATATATATATATATATATATATATATATATATATATATATATATATATATATATACATACATATATATATATATATATATATATATATATATACATACATATATATATATATATATATATATATATATATATATATATATATATATATATATATATATATATATACATATATATATATATATATATATACATATATATAGATATATATTTACATATATTATTCAAAATATTAACAAATGAAAAATATTCTCATAGTCAAAATATATACTTTATTATATATATTTCAGAGGTACTGTGTTGTTTTTTCAGTACATCCTCATCAGACAAAATATATGATTTGATATATGACATAC
>CAXHJY010001244.1:25000-34350 GCA_964016885.1 Eledone cirrhosa
TCTTTGTTAAACAAAGGAGAGACTGATTTATTCAAATGATTGAAATTGTGAGTATTTGAATGTATTCCTATGTTAAGTCGTTGAATCATTAATTTTCCTGTGTTTTACTGCCAGGGTTTCTGCCTGAGACTGTTGTCTTGCAACAATTTAATGTCTGTGTGTCTGTTCCAAATGTATTCATTGAGCATGTTATAAGCAATAACAACGAAACCGTCATATATTCGTCTAAATGCTTATTGTTACTATTGCAATTATTATTTGAAACTTCCTTTGAATTCTGCTTCTTTGCCAAATCATACCAAGTATCTTGATGAGGCGGTAGATTGGTAGCATCAGACAACATGTTTTGCAGCATACAGTTACAGCCCTTTATGTTCTGAGTTCAAATCCTGCCGAGGTTGGCTTTGCCTTTCATCCTTATAGGGTCACTAAATAAAGCACCAGCTATCCACTGGGGTCAATTCAATCGACTTTCCCTTTCCCAAAAATTGCTGGCCTTGTGCCTATAGTAGAAATCATTATTATATATATGTATATATATATATATATACATATATATATATATATATACATCATCATCATCATCATCATCAACGTTTAACGTCCGTGTTCCACGCTTGCATGGGTTTGGACGGGGGTAGTCCCACTTGAGGCAAGAGTGATTGTCTTGCTCGCATAGGACTGTCTGGCAGGTTTTCTACAGTTGAATGCCCTTCCTAACACCAACCACATTTACAGTGTGGGTCTGGGAGGTTTTTACCGTGTTGCCTACACGGCCACATTACAGCGTGGACTGTGTTTTTTTGTCGTGACACCTACACGATCTCATTTGTTTCAGCCTGGATGGTGTGGCACCAACATAACTTTACATAGAAGGGGGCGGTATGGATGGGGTGGGGGGGTGGGACGGGGGTGTATTTTGTTAGAGATGCCTACTGACTGTAGTAGGTTTTACTTTGTATTTAGGTAAGGCGGGTCTTCTCTATTACTGAGTACCGCCAAAGGTCTCGGTCCAGTGACATTGTCTTGGTGAGGTGTAAGTGTGTGAGGTCGGAGTTTATCAGCTCGTCCCAGGTTTTTCTGGGTCTGCCTATTCCGTGGCTACCGTCTATCTTTATTGCCCTGCACTTTGTTATACAGCTATCATCCTTCATGCGCATCACGTGACCATACCAACGTAGCCTTCTCTCTAGTAAACAACATCTGATCCCTCTTATTTCTAATTTTTTCCTTAGTTCGTTTATGCTTTGTCGTTCACGTATATTACTATTACACATCCAGCGGAGCATGCAAGCTTCGTTTCTCTCTAGTCTGCGTATATCCTCTGCACACAATGCCCAGGTCTCACTGCCATGCAACATTGCTGTTCGTATGCAGGCATCGTACAGCCTGCCTTTCATTTTTAGGGAGAACCCTTTAGCGGCTAATAGTGGTATAAGCTCTCTGAACTTTTTCCACCCAGTTCTGACTCTAGCTACTGTACTTTCAGAGCACCCTCCCCCACTGCTGATTTTGTCACCCAGGTAACGGAAGCTGTCCACTATTTCTATAGAACCCTCTGCGCAGTTGAAAGAGCTAGTATTTTGTGGGCACTTGCTGCTACTTATATCCCCAGAACACCGGCCACATGTAAACATATATATATATATATACATATATATATATATACATATGTATTCATTTCATTTCATTTTACGTCCACTTTTCACTGCTTGCAAGGGTGGGACGGGAACTGATGCTGGCTTGATTTCTACAGCTGGATTCCCTTCCTAACACCAACCTCATTTACAGTGAGTGCTGGGTGCTTTCTTTCCATGGCACCTCCACGACCACTTGGAGTGGCATGATAGGGACCCCAGTCTTATCATCTCATTTCTACAGCTGAGTAAAATGGAGCAATGTTTTTTATTTGGGTGCCCGTTTTTTTATGGGGGGAGGGGGTCCGTTTTTTATTTGGGTGCCCGTTTTTTATTTGGGTGCCCGTTTTTTATTGGGGGGGTCCGTTTCTTATTGAGGGGGGTCCGTTTTTTATTGAGAGGGGTCCGTTTATTTGGGTGCCCCATTTTTATATTTGGGTGCTCCGTTTTTTTATTAGGGTGCCCAGTTTTTTATGGGGGGGGTCCGTTTTTTATTTAGGTGCCCTGTTTTTTTAGGGGAGTCCGTTTTTTATTGGGGTGCTCCGTTTTTTTATTAGGGTGCCCCGTTTTATTATGGGGGGGTCCGTTTTTTATTTGAATGCCCGTTTTTTATTTGGGTGCCCCGTTTATTTATGGGGGGGGGTACGTTTTTTATTTGGGTGCCCCGTTTTTTTATGGGGGGGTCCGTTTTTTATTTGGGTGCCCCGTTTTTTATTTGGGTGCCCCGTTTGTTATTTGGGTGCCCCGTTTTTTTATTTGGGTGCCCCGTTTTTTATTTGGGTGCCCCGTCTTTTTTGTGGTGG
Source organism: Eledone cirrhosa (assembly GCA_964016885.1). NCBI lineage: Eukaryota > Metazoa > Mollusca > Cephalopoda > Octopoda > Eledonidae > Eledone > Eledone cirrhosa. Next base: position 27,441 of record CAXHJY010001244.1, read on the forward strand.
GGGTCCGTTTTTTATTTGGGTGCCCCGTTCTTTTATGGGTGCCCCGTTTTTTATTTGGGTGCCACGTTTTTTTATTGGAGGGCCGTTTTTTATTTGGGTACCCCGTTTTTTTATGGGGGGGCCCGTTTTTTATTTGGGTACCCGGTTTTTTATTTGGGTGCCCCGTTTTTTTATTTGGGTGCCTCGTTTTTTTATGGGGGTGGGGTCCGTTTTTTATTTGGGTGCCCCGATTTTTATTTGGGTGCCCCGTTTTTTTATGGGGGTGCCCGGTTTTTTTATTTGGGTGCCCCGTTTTTTTATGGGGGGGTCCGTTTTTTATTGGGGTGCCCCGTTTTTTTATGGGAGTGGGCCGTTTTTTATTTGGGTGCACCGTTTTTTATTTGGGTGCCCCGCTCTTTTATCGGGAGGGCAGTTTTTTATTTGGGTGCCCCGTTTTTTTATTTGGGTGCCCCGTTTGTTTATAGGGGGGTCCATTTTTTATTTGGGTGCCCCGTTTTTTTAATGAGGGGCCGTTTTTTATTTGGGCGCCGCGTTATTTTATTCGGGTGCCCCTTTTTTTATGGGGGAGGTCCGTTTTTTATTTGGGTGCCCCGTTTTTTTATGGGGGTGCCCGGTTTTTTTATTTGGGTGCCCCGTTTTTTTATGGGGGGGTCCGTTTCTTATTGGGGTGCCCCGTTTTTTTATGGGGTCCGCTTTTTATTTGGGTGCCCGTTTTTTATTTGGGTGCCCCGTTTTTTATTTGGGTGCCCCGTTTTTTATGGGGGGTCTGTCTTTTTATTATTTGGGTGCTCCGTTTTTTTATGGGGGGGGGGCCGTCTTTTATTTGGGTGCCCCGTTTTTTTATGGGGGGGTCCGTTTTTTATTTGGGTGCCCCATTTTTATGGGGGGTCCGTTTTTTATTTGGGTGTCCCGTTTTTTATTGGGTGTCCCGTTTTTTTATTTGGGTGCCCCGTTTTTTTATGAGGGGGGTCCGTTTTTTATTTGGGTGCCCCGTTTTTTTATGGGGTGGTCCGTTTTTTATTTGGTTGCCCCGTTTTTTATTTGGGTTACCCGTTTTTTTATGGGGGGGGGCCGTTTTTTATTTGGGTGCCCCGTTTTTTTATGGGGGGTCCGTTTTTTATTTGGGTGCCCCATTTTTATGGGGGGGTCCGTTTTTTATTTGGGTGTCCCGTTTTTTTATTTGGGTGCCCCGTTTTTTTATGGGGTGGTCCGTTTTTTATTTGGTTGTCCCGTTTTTTATTTGGGTTACCCGTTTTTTTATGGGGGGGGGGGGGCCGTTTTTTATTTGGGTGCCCCGCTTTTTTATTTGGGGGGTCCGTTTTTTATTTCGGTGCCCCGTTTTTATTTGGCTGCCCCGTTTTTTTATTTGGGTGCCCTGTTTTTTTCATTTTGGTGCCCCGTTTTTATTTGGGTGCCCCGTTATTTTATGGGGACGTCCGTTTTTTATTTGGGTGCCCCGTTTTTTTATGGGGGTCCATTTTTTATTTGGGTGCCCCGTTTTTTTATGGGGGGTCCGTTTTTTATTTGGGTGCCCCGTTTTTTTATGGGGCGGTCCGTTTTTTATTTGGGTGCCCCGTTAATTCATGGGGGAGTTCGTTTTTTATTTGGGTGCCCCGATTTTTTATGGGGGGTCCGTTTTTTCATGGGGCGTCCGTTTTTTATTTGGGTGCCCCGTTTTTTTATTTGGGGAGGTCCGTTTTTTATTTGGGTGCCCCGTTTTTTTATGGGGGGATCCGTTTTTTTTATTTGGGTTCCCCGTTTTTTATTTGGGTGCCACTTTTTTTATGGGGGGTCCGTTTATTATTTGGGTGCCCCGTTTTTTTATGGGGGTGGTCGGTTTTTTATTTGGGTGCCCCGTTTATTTATGGGGGGGGGTCCGTTTTTTATTTGGGTGCCATGTTTTTTTATGGGGGGGGGGGTCCGTTTTTTATTTGGGTGCCCCGTTTTTTATGAGGGGGGGTCCGTTTTTTATTTGGGTGCCCTTTTTTTTATTTGGGAATCCCGGTTTTATTTTGGTGCCCCGTTTTTTTATGAGGGGGGTCCGTTTTTTATTTGGGTGCCCCGTTTTTTATTTGAGTGCCCCCGTTACTTATTTGGGAGCCCCGTTTTTTTATTTGGCTGCCCCGTTTTTTTATGGTCAACACATCTATGTACTCTGATCTGTTGACCAGAGGTGAATAATGTATTGGAGATCGAATAACGCAACATCATGCGATTAGCGAATTCTAGACCCACCTGATCAACGAAACAATTGTCAGTACTTTAAATAAAGTCCGTATTGTACAGCCAACCATGTTACTCTTCTTTCTTTAACTATTATTACTCCAAGTATAACCTGCAGAGAAATTACCGCCAACTCGCTGCCTAACTGTGGAAGTACACACATCCCACCACCAAATAAAAACCGCCTCGATAACCAAAAATGTGTGGATATATATATTATATATATATATATATTGTAATATATATATATATATATGTTGATTTAAAACTGAACTATCCACAAGTGTTTTTTAATCTTCATATCATGTCTTCCTGTTTTATCTGATGAAAACACAAATATTATTGCATGATGATATTTGTTTTTGAAATGCGCATAATAAAATACATGGAACTCTTTTAACCATCTTTTGTTCTTATATATTATATATACTCCAGTCCTACAAACTGTAGAGTGCTTCTTATCCGATATCTGCATTGCTTTATTGTACTACAATAAAACTCACCTCCTACATATATATATATATATATATAAATATATATATATATATATATATATAAATGGAATAGAATGAAACGAAATTTCATTTCTCACTCTTAGTACGGCACACTTACTTAAATGTAAGTATGTATGTATACGTAACATACATATATGTATACAGACGTACAGTAGTATGTATATATATATATATACATGCATGCACACATATATATGCACGTATCGGTTTACCGCACATTAATTATAATGCTCGGTTTGTTTGTTTGTAAACAAACAAACGGCCCGAATTACGCCGTACATATATGTATGTACGTATACATACATACTTATATATATATATATAAACATTTATCGTACTGCCTCTCTGTTCTGTCCCTGTTCAATTTTTCATTATATATATATATATATATATATATATTATATATATATAATATATATATATATATACACATATATATATATATATACACAAACACACACATACACTAACACACACACACACACACATACATGCACACATATAGACCTACACAAACACACACATACATACACAAACACATACACATTGACCTACACAAACACACACATACACAAACAAACACACATACACAAACACACAAGTACACACACATCCCACCACCAAATAAAAACCGCCTCGATAACCAAAAATGTGGGTTAGACTACCATGTACGTTAATACTCATCTTTTTCCCTTTCTCCGAGGGTTCTTAACCCCACTATCAGGCTAAATAATTTTCTTTAATTTCTTTAGTCAAAATACGGTGATAGCTTACATTTATAATTTCAAACTCGCACGCTGTTTCTAAAATATTTTTACTTGATATATATAAGTAAGAATATTATATATAAATCAGGAAAGCCCCGATCATTTCCTTCGAATGAAACAGTTCTAGTCCTGTAGAAGCCAGCTCTCTATTAGATATATATACTCTGCTATGTATTGAGTACCTTACTTACTGTGGTTTACCCCTGATTGAACCTGGGATACACACACACACATGCACCAAATAACCCCCCCCCCCCCCAAGAAAACGGACCCCCCAACACCAACCCCAAATAAAAGAACGGACACCCCCCACCAGGTCACTCCGTTTTTTTTATTTGGGTGCCCCGTTTTTTTATTTGGGTGCCCCGTTTTTTATTTGGGTGCCCCGTTTTTTATTTGGGTGCCCCGTTTTTTTATTTGGGTGCCTCGTTTTTTTATGAGGGGGTCCGTTTTTTATTTGGGTGTCCCGTTTTTTTATGGGGGGGGGGTTATTCAGGTGCCCCGTTTTTTATTTGGGTGCCTCGTTTTTTTATGGGGGAGTCCGGTTTTTTATTTGGGTGCCCCGTTTTTTTATGGGGGCGTCCGTTTTTTATTTGGGTGCCCCGTTTTTTTATGGGAGGGTCCGTTTTTTATTTGGATGCCCGGTTTTTTTATTTGGGTGCCCCGTTTTTTTATTTGGGTGCCCCGTTTTTTTATTTGGGTGCCTCGTTTTTTTATGAGGGGGTCCGTTTTTTATTTGGGTGCCCCGTTTTTTTGTGTGTATATATATAGAAGGTATACGTTGCTGACGATAGCTAATAAGCTTGAAACTAGTACAGCGTTCCTTTGTCAGTGTTGAACAAACGAGCAACGATGGTTGCTAGACACTACGGCTTAATACGGGATGTTTGTTTACAAACACACCGAGCATTATAATAAATGTTCGGTGAATCCATACGTACATATATATATATGTGTCCATGTATGTATATATATACATACTATTGTATGTCTGTATACATATATGTATGTACGTGTACATACTTATATTTAAGTAACAGCCGTACTAAGAGTGGGAAATGAAATTTCGTTTCATTTTTTCCGTTTATATATATATATATATATATATTTCATTCGCACCGTTTCCTTTCGCTATATGTCTCTCCACCACTCCCCCTACACACCTTTTGAACTCTCACCTGAAGAAGGGCTTATGCCCGAAACGTCGTCCCCCACCTACCCCCCACTCTCCTGAGCGTGAATTTAATAAACATTTATCGTACTGCCTCTCTGTTCTGTCCCTGTTCAATTTTTCATTATATATATATATATATATATGGAATAGAATGAAACGAAATTTCATTTCTCACTCTCAGTATGACACTTACTTAAATGTAAGTATGTATGTATACGTACATACATATATGTATACAGACGTACAGTAGTATGTATATATATACATACATGCACACACATATATATATGCACGTATCGGTTTACCGAACATTTATTATAATGCTCGGTTTGTTTGTATGTAAACAAACAGCCCGAATTACGCCGTACATATATGTATGTGCGTATACATACATACATACATACATACTTATATATATATATATGTATATATATATATATATATACACACATATATATACACAAACACACACATACACTAACACACACACACACACACACACACATACATGCACACACATAGACCTACACAAACACACACACATACATACACAAACACACACACACATAGACCTACACAAACACACATACACAAACAAACACACATACACAAACAAACACACAAGTACACACACATCCCACCACCAAATAAAAACCGCCTCGATAACCAAAAATGTGGGTTTGACTCCCATGTACGTCAATACTCATCTTTTTCAATACTCATCAGATAATGGAGCGGGGGACTCTGTCAAAGGCTTTTTCCAGGTCTATGAAAGTTAAGTAGAGGGGTTTACTTTTAGCTCAGTACTTCTCCTGTAATTGTCGTACAATGAAAAGAGCGTCTGTGGTACTTTTACCTGACACAAACCCGAACTGCATTTCATCTAGATCAATTCGCTCTCTGATTAGTTACGCTATTACTTTTTCTGTGACTTTCATGACCTGGTCAATTAACTTAATGCCTCTATAGTTTCCTCTATCTAGAGCGTCCCCTTTACCCTTGTAGCAGTTAATGATGATGCTGCTACGCCAGTCTTTTGGTATGACCCCATTCTGTATGGTTAACTATACGGGTGACCATAGTATGTCCCACCATTCCAGATGCCTTCAACATCTCAGCAACTATCTCCGAAGGCCCAGCTGCCTTGCCTGTCTTCATATCTTTGATTGCCTTACTTATTATACTACCTTTAACTTGCACCGCTGGTCCTTCTATTGGATCGATTTGGGGCAGACTATCTTTTTCCCACTTATTCTCCTCATTTAATAGTCTCACATAGTGACACTTCCAGGCTATCTTCTTATCAGCATCAGTGAGGGCAAGTACACCGTTATCATTACGGACACACTTCTCCCCGACAATATCAGGGTTTTCCTTGACACATTGTCTAGCAATCCTGAACACTTCACGTTTTTGGTCCTCATGTTGTAGAACATGCTTGAACTTTCTATCCTCTGCTACCCTTTTGCAAGGTACACTTGTCTCCTAGCTTCTCTCCTGGCCACTTGATAGTGCTCTCTACTTCCCCCCATCCTGCCATACTTTCCAAGCCTGCTTTTTGACCTTGATTGTCTCTTCTACCTTACTGTTCCTCCACCAAGTTACTCTCCTCCTGCCAATAGGTCTGCTCCAGCCTCAGATTTCATCCGTTGCTTTCAGCAGGTTCACTTTCAAGAATTGCCACTGTTCCTCTATATCGCATGTCTCTAATTGCTCTTCCTTATTGTCAAAGGCATAAAGTAATAAGCTTTTAAATTTGTCACTGGCTATGGGATCCTTCAACTTCCATATTCTTCTCCTCAAGGGAGGCCTCCTCTGTCATCGAGTACGTCTATTCCTGACTATGTGGTCACTAACTACTAGGCTATGGTGGGAGGTGCATTCTTCACGGTGGGGTGTGTGTGTGTGTGGGGGGGGGGTTAGTGTTTACAACAGACACTTTGTCCCGTCTTCTAGTAAGGATATAATCTATCTGGCTGGCGTGTTCCCCTGATCTATAGGTGATCAAAGTGGTTTTCACGTTTTTTGTGTTACAGGTTATTGGCGTCACAGAATTCCAGAATTCTGAAGCCTTCCTCATTTCTATTTCCAACCCCATAGCCTCCATGGATTCCATCATAGCCATCACTATGTTGTCCAACGTGGCCGTTTAGATCACCAGCAATAATTAAGTAGTCACTGTCGGTTATTTGGGAGTTGGTCTGCATTAGCATCTCATAGAACCTGTGATT
>CAXHJY010001245.1:10000-15000 GCA_964016885.1 Eledone cirrhosa
TGATGATGATGATAGGGCGGTGAGGAGGAAGATGGCGATGATGATAGGACGGTGATGATGATGATGGCTATGATGATGGCGATGATGATGATGATGATAGGGCGGTGATGATGATGATAGGGCGGTGAGGAGGAAGATGGCGATGATGATAGGACGGTGATGATGATGATGGCTATGATGATGGTGGTAGGACGCTATGATGGTGGTGGCGGCGATGATGGTGGTGGCGGCGATGATGGTGGTGGCGGCGATGATGGTGATGGCGGCGATGATGGTGATGGCGGCGATGATGGTGGTAGGACGCTATGATGGTGATGATGGCGGCGAAGATGGTGGTAGGACGCTATGATGGTGATGGCGGCGATGATGGTGATGGCGGCGATGATGGTGATGGCGGCGATGATGGTGATGGCGGCGATGATGGTGGTAGGACGCTATGATGGTGATGGCGGCGATGATGGTGGTAGGACGCTATGATGGTGATGATGGCGGCGAAGATGGTGGTAGGACGCTATGGTGGTGAAGATGGCGGCGAAGATGGTGGTAGGACGCTATGATGGTGATGATGGCGGCGAAGATGGTGGTAGGACGCTATGATGGTGATGATGGCGGCGAAGATGGTGGTAGGACGCTATGGTGGTGATGATGGCGGCGAAGATGGTGGTAGGACGCTATGATGGTGATGATGGCGGCGAAGATGGTGGTAGGACGCTATGGTGGTGATGATGGCGGCGAAGATGGTGGTAGGACGCTATGATGGTGATGATGGCGGCGAAGATGGTGGTAGGACGCTATGATGGTGAAGATGGCGGCGAAGATGGTGGTAGGACGCTATGGTGGTGAAGATGGCGGCGAAGATGGTGGTAGGACGCTATGATGGTGATGATGGCGGCGAAGATGGTGGTAGGACGCTATGGTGGTGAAGATGGCGGCGAAGATGGTGGTAGGACGCTATGGTGGTGATGATGGCGGCGAAGATGGTGGTAGGACGCTATGGTGGTGATGATGGCGGCGAAGATGGTGGTAGGACGCTATGATGGTGATGATGGCGGCGAAGATGGTGGTAGGACGCTATGATGGTGAAGATGGCGGCGAAGATGGTGGTAGGACGCTATGGTGGTGAAGATGGCGGCGAAGATGGTGGTAGGACGCTATGATGGTGATGATGGCGGCGAAGATGGTGGTAGGACGCTATGGTGGTGAAGATGGCGGCGAAGATGGTGGTAGGACGCTATGATGGTGATGATGGCGGCGAAGATGGTGGTAGGACGCTATGGTGGTGAAAATGGCGGCGAAGATGGTGGTAGGACGCTATGATGGTGATGATGGCGGCGAAGATGGTGGTAGGACGCTATGGTGGTGATGATGGCGGCGAAGATGGTGGTAGGACGCTATGATGGTGATGATGGCGGCGAAGATGGTGGTAGGACGCTATGGTGGTGATGATGGCGGCGAAAATGGTGGTAGGACGCTATGGTGGTGAAGATGGCGGCGATGTTCAGTATGGACGCTGAAGAAAAAAAATATCAAATACAATACTAATGACGACGATGATGATGATGTTTAACCACAGGTCAGCCTTGATCCAGCAGACCGTAGCATCAACGACGTTCCACATTTGTTTGGCTCTTTTCCACAAAACACAAGTTTATCTAGGAATACATTATCAAAAGGTGCCCTTCCCTCCCACCTAAGAACCATTGTGGTGTTTAAAATAAACAGCTGGAGGTGACATGTGGGTGGTGGAGGTGGTGGTGGAGGTGGTGGTGGTGTAGTGTGGTGGTGGTGTAGTGTGGTGGTGGTGTAGTGTGGTGGTGTAGTGTGGTGGTGGTGGTGGTGTAGTGTAGTGTAGTGGTGGTGGTGGTGGTGGTGGTGGTGGTGTAGTGTGGTGGTGGTGGTGGTGGTGGTGGTGGTGGTAGTGTAGTGTGGTGGTGGTGGTGGTGGTGGTGGTGTAGTGTGGTGGTGGAGGTGGTGGTGGTGGTGGTAGTGTAGTGTGGTGGTGGAGGTGGTGGTGGTGGTGTAGTGTGGTGGTGGAGGTGGTGGTGGTGTAGTGTGGTGGTGGAGGTGGTGGTGGTGGTGTAGTGTGGTGGTGGTGGTGGTGTAGTGTGGTGGTGGTGGTGGTGGTGGTGTAGTGTGGTGGTGGAGGTGGTGGTGGTGGTGGTGGTGTAGTGTAGTGTGGTGGTTGGTGGTGTAGTGTGGTGGTAGTGTAGTGTGGTGGTGGAGGTGGTGGTGGTGTAGTGTGGTGGTAGTGTAGTGTGGTGGTGGTGGTGGTGGTGTAGTGGTGGAGGTGGTGGCGGTGTAGTGTGGTGGTAGTGGTGGTGGTAGTGTAGTGTGGTGGCGGTGGTGGTGGTGTAGTGTGGTGGTGGAGGTGGTGGTGGTGGTGTAGTGTGGTGGTGTAGTGTGGTGGTGGTGGTGTAGTGTGGTGGTGGTGGTGTAGTGTGGTGGTGGTGGTGGTGTAGTGTGGTGGTGGTGGTGGTGTAGTGTGGTGGTGGTGGTGGTGTAGTGTGGTGGTGGTGCTGGTGGTGGTGGTGGTGGTGCTGGTGGTGGTGTAGTGTGGTGGTGGTGGTGTAGTGTGGTGGTGGTGGTGGTGTAGTGTGGTGGTGGTGGTGGTGGTGGTGGTGGTGTAGTGTGGTGGTGGTGCAGTGTGGTGGTGGTGCTGGTGGTGGTGTAATGTGGTGGTGGTGGTGGTGTAGTGTGGTGGTGGTGGTGGTGTAGTGTGGTGGTGGTGGTGGTGCAGTGTGGTAGTGGTGGCGGTGGTGCAGTGTGGTGGTGGAGGTCTAGTGAAGTGGTGGAGCTGGTAGTGCTGGTGGTAGTGGTGCAGTGTGGTGGTCCTGCTGGTAGTGCTGGTGGTGGTGCTGGTAGTGTAGTGTGGTGGTGGTGGTAGTAGTGGTGGTGGTGTAGTGCAGTGGGTGGTGGTGGTGCAGTGGTGGTTGTTGTTGGTGGTGGTGGTGGTGGTTGTTGTTGGTGGTGGTGGTGGTGGTTGTTGATGGTAGAGGTGATGATGGTGGTGGTTGTTGATGGTAGAGGTGATGATGGTGGTGGTGGTTTTGATTGAAATGCTTCGCTATCTCACGCGAAGACGGCGTATATGTGTGTTTGGTATGTATATTTAATCTTGATAGTTTGTATAATTTTGTATAATTTTGTACATAGATATGTTGAATATGCATGCCAATTCTAACACATATATATCCTAGAAACGATCGTTAAATAATGAACTTTTTTTGTTTAATATAAGGAACTGTTTCATTGTTTTATTCATTATTTTTTTAATATTTTATCTTGACTCTGTATTCCGTTTATCTTTCACCGAAAGTGATTTTTCATTGCATTTCTTCTTTCCATGATATCCGGAATACATTGAGTTCTTCATACGGATTGGACACTACCGTAAACTCTTGGTAGATTTATCTACATATATATATATATATATATATATATATATTAGGGTAAACATTGATGCAATCCTCCACCATATTGAAGATTTGAAACTATTTCGCTTTTCCTTATTCTATATATATATATATATTATGAAAATAAACCAAAGAAGCCTTCAATACATCAAAAGTCTTTATTAGCCAACAATGTTTCGTCCTATTAAGGACTCATCAGGGCAAGTAAAGCTATAAGAAGCACTATCGGCCAATACAAGCCAAACACTCAGAAGAATATGGAGTATACATACATTAAAGCATAGGAAAATTATCAAGTAAAAATTGCAAAGGAAGTGAATAACATTTTGAACCATATTACAAATATAGTACAATGCAAAAATTAAAACTAAACACAAGTGGTGATATAAAGCGAGAATTACAGTATTACAGAATTAGATATATATATATATCTAAGGCGAGTAAAATTCCCGAGATCCATGGACGAGTTCTCTCCAGCGGTCTCTGTCCCTCATTATCGCTGCCATATCCTGCATCTCCAACAGACCAGTGTCTGTCCTTAGGGCATCAACATACGTTAACCTTGGTCTTCCTCTTCTAGTGTGTCCATGTAGGGGCTCCCGCAGGAGCACTGAGTGCAGTGTCAACTCTGGATGTCGGTGAGCATGTCCACCTAACCTCAGTCTCCTCTGTGTCACTTTTGAGCTGACTTTTGGGATGCTCCCATACAGCTCTGAGTTTTTCATCCTCAGTTTATACTGATCGGTGTGGAAGTCGGACCATCGTAGAGACCAGAAAGTCCGCCTCTTCATTGCTGTAGTGGAGTCTGTGCTGCTGTATGGGTCTGAGACTTGGACACTGACCAAGAAACTCACTCAGATGGTGGATGGGTGCTACACGAGAATGTTGAGGATGGCTCTGAACATTAATCAGTATACACTGAGGATGAAATATATATATATATATATATATATATATTTATGTGGAGGGGAGGTTATATTTAATTTGATGGGATACAACAAGCTAAATATTTTTATAACTGATATAAAGCACTCAACAAATTATTGAAGTAAATATACAATATATTAACAAATGGAAACAGGAGATTCCAACCAGAATGGTTGCATTTTTTAAGGGTATGTTCAATTTAAGGGTATGTTCAATTTAAGGGTATGTTCATTTTTTAAGGGTATGTTCATTTTTTAAGGGTATGTTCATTTTTTAAGGGTATGTTCATTTTTTAAGGGTATGTTCAATTTATTATATATTTATAAATTTATAAATTTACAAATCTACAAATTTATAAATTTCTGGTTGGTTGGTTGGTTCCACAACCAGATAGTTGTTTATATATAGTCATAGTCCTTTCGTCACACACTCTGTGACCTCTTCAGTGACTGGGGATTCCTTTCTTTGTTTCTGTGCCTTTCCTTTCTTCTGTCCTACGCCATTTTGTTTCTGTGTGTGTGTTGTGTGCTCAGTTTGCGCATGCGCCACATCCGGGTGTCTGTGTCTGTGTTCATTTATCTATTTGTTTATTTATTTACATGTTATTGGTTGGTTGTTTGTTCTATGTGTGTGTGTGTTTTCATTTTGTCCTTAATTGTA
>CAXHJY010001246.1:7500-20000 GCA_964016885.1 Eledone cirrhosa
ATCTTGGTTGAAGAATACTTAGTGCATTTACACCCAGTTATACATAGGTATATATTTATCCTTAACATCCTTCAATCTATTTTATGTTCGTCGTTATTATTTACCTTAAACATAATGGCTCATTAATATATACCTATATACATAATAGTTATTTAAATATTTATAACAATAAGTACTTCAAAAGCTTTACATACCTAATATATTGGTATCTTTGTTAAAGTTTAAATTTAGGTAAATAATCAACAGTATAATATTTCATTCTTTATGTGCCAGCTAAATCCTTTAAATGTTACCCTCATAAAATTCAGAAGTTTAGAAATGATTACATACTTATCGAATTTATAAAAATAATATATAAATAACCAGCAAATAATCCTGAAATCTGGAGTCTTCACCCTAATATTATAAATTAAATATTTTCAAATTTAACCGTTTAACTTTCGGAAAAAATCTCCTTCTGCATATATCACCCCCTCCCACCCTTTATCTTTCCCTCTTTATAAATCCTGAGACGTTTTCCTAGATATAACGTAGTATCATACACTTTAAAACTTTTAGAACAGTTACAGTAAGCAACGTTTTTTCTTACTCACACATTCTCTAATGAATTTATTACGTTTTCGCATTTTCTCATAATTGGGCAATATATGTAAAATTTTCTCTTGGGTTAATCACTACCTTGATTAAATCTTAACCATTTAACATCTAATGTCATGTATCATTATATTTTGTCTGATGAGGACGTACTGTTGTACATCCGAAATATGTATAATAAAATGTAATTGATCAAAAGAACATCTATTTTATTAATATTTATATTTTAATATATATATATATATATATATATATATATATATATATATATATACATACATTAGCACATATATATATATATGCAAATATATATATATTTGCATGTATGCACATGATATGTATTGTGTGTATATACATTATTATGGTTAATAACTTACCAATAGAACATCGCATATGAAAAACAAATCGCAGTTTCATTGAAAAGAAATCAATTTAAGAGTCGCAGTTCCTAGCCGTCTGGCATGGCTTCCTCAAGTACGAATTTTAAAAGTTTCAATGAAACCAAACAAAAATTGCATCATGATATATGCACTTATCAGTACTACTCAGAAAAAGCTTTTATTTTTTCGCAAATTCGTTTTCTAAATTCAATAGATATATAATGTTCATTCATTATTATTCATTTCAAAAATGAAATACGTTAACAGTATAAAAACGAGAAGACAAATAACGAAAAACGAAAAGAACAGAGAAAAGAGAAAAAATAAAATTAAATAAAAAAAGAAAAAGGTGGGTAGAAATAAGCTGGAGTTAAACTTAATTTCCTAATTTAAATGGATGGATAAATTTTATTCATTCTATATTCATTAAAAAATACTTTTTAAAATTACGTTTGTGTGTATGTATCGTCTGTAACTCCTGATAGAATTGTAGGGGCGCCATATGGACAGCGTTTTGGGGGTGAAACCTGGTGGAGCCCATCCCTCTCCAGGCCTGAGTACAGCAGAATTCTTCCAGAGAAAGAAAGTGAGAGAGGAAATGGACAAGAGATATAGCGGAAGAATCGACCCCAGTACTAGACTTATATTTATTTTATCGACCTCGAAATGATGAAAGGCAAAGTTGACCTCACCGGAATTTGAACTCAGAGAAAGCAAAGAGCTGGAACGAATACCACAAATGATTCACTGCCTTAAAATTATGTTTCTAATATCATAATGACTCGAAAATGAGGAAAAAACAAAGTGGAAAGAAGGAAAAGAAAAAGAGAAAAGAAAGGATGACGGGTGGGGTGAAGTGGTATGGAGGATGGATGCAAGCAATACATTCTTGTCTGGACAGTAAATTACAGCCGCAGCTCAGCCCTCATGGACAAGCTAGTGAAGTCATTGCCACAGAGAACAGTCACCATATGTGGGGTGGATGGTGATTGACTCTGAATAGCTATTCTTCCCTTTTAAACACTTCATGTTTCTATTTTGTTCTGCTGCAGGGTTTCAGCTTAGCCTCCTCACCGGACTAGTGTCTGGTGGGGGGGGGGGGAGCCGGATTAGTCACCGACTTCTCCACCATAAAGCGGGTTGACCTGGGTTACATGGTACCAGTAGCTGAGAAAGGTTAAGTTAGGCAATATCATATAGACGTAAAGTTGGGCAATATCATATAGACGTAAAGTTGGGCAATATCATATAGACGTAAAGTTGGGCAATATCATATAGACGTAAAGTTGGGCAATATCATATAGACGTAAAGTTGGGCAATATCATATAGACGTAAAGTTGGGCAATATCATATAGACGTAAAGTTGGGCAATATCATATAGACGTAAAGTTGGGCAATATCATATAGACGTGAAGTTGGGCAATATCATATAGACGTAAAGTTGGGCAATATCATATAGACGTGAAGTTGGGCAATATCATATAGACGTAAAGTTGGGCAATATCATATAGACGTAAAGTTGGGCAATATCATATAGACGTAAAGTTGGGCAATATCATATAGACGTAAAGTTGGGCAATATCATATAGACGTAAAGTTGGGCAATATCATATAGACGTGAAGTTGGGCAATATCATATAGACGTGAAGTTGGGCAATATCATATAGACGTAAAGTTGGGCAATATCATATAGACGTAAAGGTTAACTTTGCCTTTCATCCTTACGGGGTCGATAATATAAAATACCAGTAATTCACCAGGGTCAATTTAATCGACCTTCCCCTCCCCCAAAATTACTGGCCTTGTGCCTATATAAGAAACCATTATTATAATTAATATTATCATTACTATTATCATCATCATCACCACCACCACCACCACCACCACCACCACCATCATTAACTCCATCATCGCTACCACTAGGTTAACTTTGCCGTTCAGCCTTACTGGGTAGATAAAATAAAGTACCAGTAATTCACTGGAGTAATTGCTGGTGCCAAAAGTATTGCCTTGTGCCAAAAGTAGAAACAATTATATAGACGTTTTTTAGACGTAAAGTTTAGCCAAGGAGTTACACGACAATTTATAGACGTAAAGTTTAGCCATGGAGTTACACGACAATTTATAGACGTAAAGTTTAGCCATGGAGTTACACGACAATTTATAGACGTAAAGTTTAGCCATGGAGTTACACGACAATTTATAGACGTAAAGTTTAGCCATGGAGTTACACGACAATTTATAGACGTAAAGTTTAGCCATGGAGTTACACGACGTTTTTTAGACGTAAAGTTTAGCCATGGAGTTACACGACAATTTATAGACGTAAAGTTTAGCCATGGAGTTACACGACAATTTATAG
This sequence comes from Eledone cirrhosa, assembly GCA_964016885.1. Classification (NCBI taxonomy): domain Eukaryota; kingdom Metazoa; phylum Mollusca; class Cephalopoda; order Octopoda; family Eledonidae; genus Eledone; species Eledone cirrhosa. Next base: position 10,838 of record CAXHJY010001246.1, read on the forward strand.
ACGTAAAGTTTAGCCATGGAGTTACACGACAATTTATAGACGTAAAGTTTAGCCATGGAGTTACACGACAATTTATAGACGTAAAGTTAATCACCATTTTAAAAACTGCATATGACTTGTACTGACAAATTTTCTTACGAAATACAATGAAATTTTCACTAATTCATTGAAAAGAATTAACAATAGTCTTAGCAACCCAGTTGGTACTATATACCTTATATGTATAAATTATATATAGCTGAAACGGAAATACATGTTTTCATTTCTTTTCTTAAACATTTGGTATTCTTATTTTAGCAGTTCGTGATGTTGTTCAGAAAGTATTGCTGGTCTGGTTGCACGAATTTCCGTCACTTGTACTTTGTCTTGAAATAAAACTTGGAGTTGTTATATTTATATAAATATAGATATATTTATATACAAAACCTTACATCACTATACACACGCTAACACACGGAAACTAACATAAGCTAAGCTATTGAATAAATCTTCCATAACCATCAACACAAATCAATATATATTTTATACTTATATATTTTTACTTCTTCCAGGACAATGAGCTGAGACCCTGCTGGAACACCACCGTTGTCACTATATTATGACCATTAATGTATGCGAGAAATTGACACTGGCGCCATTAATTCTACATCTTAGCCTGCCGTAGGCTCATCTGGGATTTAACCAGAATGTTAAGACACGTCATAAAAACGAATATATAGACCTTTCAGGCGTTTTGTTAGCATAATGTGGCGCAATAAAATAATTGTATTTATATTATAATAAAAAGAAAACACGCATGAATATATTTATATTATCTGTTAAGTGTGTAGGTTGGCAGTATCGGTAGAGGGTCGGACGCCATGCTTTCCAGCATAGTTACGTCCCTTTACAATCTGAGTTCAAATCCCGCCGAGGTTGACTTTGCCTTTCATCCTTACGGGGTCGATAAAATAAAGTACCAGTAATGTACTGGGGTAATTGCTGGCCTTGTGCCTAAAGTAGAAACAATTATCTGTTAAGTGTGTAGGTTGGCAGTATCGGTGGAGCGTCGGACGCCATGCTTTCCAGCATAGAGTTATGACCCTTTACGTTCCGAGTTCAAATCCCACCGAGGTTTACTTTGCCTTTCATCCTTACAGGGTGGATAAAATAAAGTATCAGTAATGCACTGGGGTAATTGGTGACCTTGTGCCAAAAATAGAAACAATTACCTGTTAATTTACCTGTTGTGTGTGTGTGTGCGTGTGTGTGCGCGTGTGTGTATGTGTGTGTGCGTGTGTGTGTATGTGTGTGTGCGTGTGTGTGTGTGTGTGCGTGTGTGTGTGTGCGCGTATGCATGTCGTCTACATCTATCTATGTATTTATCTACAGTGTAGTAGAGTAGAGTTTAGAACCAACTCTCTGATCTCTGGGCTACACACTCTATCAAGTAACGTTTCTCCAAAGACCCTTCCGATGAAACCCCGTTTCAACTTCCTACATTCTCACCACCACCGCCTCGCATTTCTACACAACAGTGTTAATCCCCTCTAATTCTCTAATTAAGGGCCGGTGGTGATGTTGCTGTTGGATGTGTTGGTGTTGTTGTTGTTGTTACAGTTGTTATTGTTGGTGCTGTTGGTAATGGTATTGATGTTGTTGGTGTTTTTGTGTTGCTGTTGTTATTTTTGTTGCTGGTAGTGTTGTTGGTGTTGTTGTTGTTGTTGTTGGTGTTGTTGTTGTTGTTGTAACTGTCGTTGCCGTTGCTGTTGTTGTTGTTGTTGTTGTTGTTGTAACTGTCGTTGCCGTTGTTGTTGTTGTTGTTGTTGTTGCTCTAACTATCGGTGTTGTTGTTGTTGCTGTAACTGTCGGTGCTGTTGTTGTTGTTGTTGTTGCTCTAACTATCGGTGTTGTTGTTATAGCAACCGATACCTCACAAAATATGTTTATTTTTCTTTCAACATTCATTTGTCAGTTCCACTACTTTGTTACATCCGGAAGCATTTTGTAATGGAAATCTTAGCGATTTGGCATTGTTACACGTTCAACCTTCCCGCCACAGATCTCATGTCTCTTCTTCATCTCTCTCTCCTCTTCATCTCTCTCTCACTCTCTCCTCTTCATCTCTCTCTCACATTCTCTCCTCTCTCTCTTCTGTCACACACTCACTCCTCTTTCCTTTTCCTCTTTTTCTCTCACATTCTCTTCTCTGTCTCTTCTTCATCTCTCTCTTTCTCACACTCTCTCTCCTCTTTCCTTTTCCTCTCTCGCTCTCTCACACATTCTCTCTTCATCCCCCTTTTCATCTTTCTTCCACAATCTCCCCTTTCTCTCCTCTCTCACACTCTCTCTTCTCTCTCCTGTTCATTTCTCTCTCACATTCTCTCTCCCTCCACAACACTCAGCCTCTCCTCTCTCTTCTCCCCCCAGTCCATCCTCTCTCCCTCCACAACACTCAGCCTCTCCTCTCTCTTCTCCCCCCAGTCCCCCTCTCTCCCTCCACAACACTCAGCCTCTCCTCTCTCATCTCTCCCTCCTCCAGTCCACCCTCTCTCCCTCCACAACACTCAGCCTCCCCCCCCCCCCAAGTCCACCCTATCTCCCTCCACAACACTCAGCCTCTCCCCCCCCAGTCCACCCTCTCTCCCTCCACAACACTCAGCCTCTCCTCTCTCTTCTCTCCTTTAAACGTTATCAATACGCGACTGGAATTCCATCGCGTCTGTTATTTTCCTTTGATTTTTTTTCTCTTTTTATTAATGAAAACATTTAAAAAATTTCTATTGGAAATAAGTTCTATCGATTGATCGTCTCTCCCAAAAGGGTAATACTTATGCAATCGATACACATCGCTTGCTCTCTCTGCATACGGAAAAAAATTAAAATAAACGAAAAATAAAAATAAAAATAAAAATAAAAATAAAAATAAAAATAAAAATAAAAATAAAAATAAAAATAAAAATAAAATAAAAAATTAAAATAAAATTTAAAATGAAAAAAAATTTTAAATAAAAATAAAATTTAAAATGAAATAAAAAATAAAAATAAAAATAAAATTGAAAATGTTTTTTAGATGAAAAAAATAAAAAAATAAATAAAATAATAAATAAAAAAAACGAAACAAAAAAAAAACAATAATAATAAAAAATAATGTTTTTCTGATGAAAACCAAATGTTTGTCATAAAAATCTTACGAGATCTCGGAAAGAACGGGACTTCCGCCCTTGAGGAATTTCTGTTAAACATCGTTTCTAATTTAGGCAAAAATCCCAACTTGGTCGAAGATGAAAGTCGATTAAATCGATCCCAGTCCCAGTCACAATAATTGATTGGCACTTGCTCCATTATTTTAATCGATCTCTGAAGGGACGAAAGTCAAACTGTGTCGTCAACCGGAGTTTGAACTCAAGACGTATACAACTACAGGCTGTCCCCCCCCCCCAAGTTGGATACACCCTTCAGTAGCTTTGTAATCAAAGTATGTATCAATTGTTTGGTGACACTGAATATCTGAATACTGTGAATTCAACGTTCTGTGGTGGTAGTAGTAGTGGTAGTAATAGTTGTGGTAGTAGTAGTTATAGCTTAGTATTAGTATCAGTAGTGGGAGTAGTAGTTATAGTAGTAGTAGTAGTAGTAGTAGTGGCTGTAGTACTGGTTGTAATAGTAGTGGAAGTAGTACTAGTAGTAGTAGTAGTAGTAGTAATAGTAGTAGTAGTAGTAGTAGTAGTAGTAGCAATAGTAGTAGTAGTAGTAGTAATAGTAGTAGTAGTAGTAGTAGTAGTAGTAGTAGTAGTAGTAGTAGTAATAGTAATAGTAGTAATAGTAATAGTAATAGTAGTAGTAGTAATAGTAATAGTAGTAGTAGTAGTAGTAATAGTAGTAGTAGTAGTAGTAGTAGTAGTAGCAATAGTAATAGTAGTAGTAGTAATAATAGTAGTAGTAGTAGTAGTAGTAGTAGTAGTAGTAGTAACAATAGTAGAATATTATTATTATTATCATCATTACAGTTGCATTTATCTTGCTTTATGTTCATACGAGTTATCACCAAGTCACAACCAGTGACCTCAAGAGACAACAAGGTCCGCCATGTTCAAGAAAGAACATACATACTCACATGCATCTTTAGGTGACTTGTGATGTACTTATATTGACAGAATCTTCCTAAGTATATAGGCAGTTCCCATTAGTACTATCTTTTGTATTTCTTCTATACGCGGGTTTCCTGGGGTTTGCGATAAGTAATCATTAGACCCCTTAGGTATCATTATTATTAGTCAAAATACGGCACAAAACATCGTCTCCTCTAACAACAAAAAACTCAACCCCTATGGAAGAAATAACCGAGACAGTAGCCGAGAGCCGACTAGGAAGTGCAACTGTCCTGATAGATCCCTTTGCCCCCTCAACAACAGATGCCGAGATCGTAATGTGATCTACCAGTGCAACGTGAGGACGGACACCTCCAACAAAGCTTATATAGGATTAACCGCTTGTGACTTCAAGACCCGGCTCTACCTACACAGACATACTTTCCGAAACCAGGCCCGGCGTCACACCACTACACACTCGGGCCACACCTGGGACCTCAAAGATAATAATATAACATACAATCTCACTTGGAGCTTACTGTCCAGAGCTAACTCTTACACGGGAGGATGCCGTCCGTGTAACTTATGCTCGGAGGAAACATTACAAATGCTGTTTTCGAAGGACCAACTCCTAAACAAGAAAGACGAACTGGTAACTGCATGCAAACACAGAAAAAGAAGAGAGGGGTCATACTTGTTCCTATTACCCACTCTACTACCTTAAGTATTGAGTACTTTGGTGCGTTATGGTCCATCTGGTTCCTTACCATATTTCCTTCGTTATATATATATATATATATATAAGTACGTTTGTTTTGAAACAGCGAGCGAGTTTGAAATAGAAAATAGGAGCTTTACGCCGTATTTTTGACCAAAGAAATGTTAACCTGGTAGTGGTGTTTAAAACCCTCTAAGAAATGGAAAAAGATGAGTATTGATGTACATGGGAGTCGAACACACATTTTTGGTTATTCAGATGTGGGTTCGACTCCCATGTACGTCAATACTCATCGTTTCCCATTTCTCAGGGGGTTATAGCCCCACTATCAGGCTAACATTTCTTTGGTCATATTATATATATATAATAATATATGTAGTAAGAAACACAGTAAATCGTGTGTCAAATATTACGAGGGTTGAAGAACCACCAGCCGGTGGGGTCCTGACTCTTTTCCTATTACCCACTCTACTACCCTAAGTATCGAGTACTCTGGTCCATTATGATCCACCTGGTTCCTTACCACACTTTCTTTGTTAAAACATAGATAGATAGATTTTACTGCAAATTGAAGCACTTACTTCACCTGCCTAGAGCTAATGAAAAATGGAGCATTACCTTTTTACCTGCTCCGGAGTGGAATATAATAAATCTAGATTGGATGAGAGAAAATGAACGAAAGACGAAAAGAAAGTGAGAAGGAACGAATGCTAGGAAAAGAAACTGTCAGAAAGAAAAGATAAAAATCCATTTAAAAATCTTACAATCCATCTTTCTCCATGTTCAAATACCCTAACTGCTTGAGACAACCACAATAATTATATTACTCTTTAGCTATAGCAACAGGAATCTCCAGCAGAGTTCGATGCAGCTGCCATCATAATTTACTCGTTAGAAGTTTTATAAAGTGTGTACTCTCTTCTGAAGGAGGCTAGACAGTCGATAGGCTACTGGTAAGTAATACGCATCATTCATAAATTACGTTAACTAGCCTCTTTCTTAAATCAATTGGAACTCTCATATAAGCTATTATATAAATGTATTAGTGCTAATAAAATCTTCTAATAGACATAAAGTAGAATTCTTTGGTAAATGTCTTCGTATATCGATTCCAATGGATGATTTTTTTATTGTTTCTGAGTGAGAACATAAACGTCAGCGATACGTGACAAAATGTTCTGTTCAGGGAAAGGAAAAACGAGAAAAGAAATTTAAACACTTTGAACCTTCCCATTTTCCAATCTACCTCTCTCTCTCTCTCTCTCTCTCTCTCTCTCTCTCTCTCTCTCTCTCTCTCCCTGTCTCTCTCTCTCTCTCTCTCTCTCTCTCTCTCTCTCTCTCCTTGTCCCTGTCGCTCAATCTTTCTCTCTCTGTCTCTCAATCTCTCTCCCAATCTCTCTCTCTCTCTCCCTGTCCCTGTCTCTCAATCTCTCTCTCTCTGTCTCTCTCTCTCTCTCTCTGTCTCCCAATCTCTCTCTCTCTCTCTCTCTCTCCTTGTCCCTGTCTCCCAATCTTTCTCTCTCTGTCTACCAATCTCACTCTCCCTCTATCTCTCTGTCTTTCAATCTGTCTCAATCCGTCTCTCAACTTGTCTTTCAACCTCTCTCTGTGTCGCTCAATCCCTCTCCTTGTCTCTGTGTGTGTGTCTCTCTCTCTCTCAACCTGTGTATCTCAATCTCTCTCTGTCAATCTCTCACTCTGTCTCTCAATCTCTCTCTGTCTGTCCCTCTTCCTCTCTATCTCGAAATCATTCTATGCATATATATATATATATATTCTTTTGAGGGTATGTCAATATTTGTTTATAAAACTGATCTATATTATATTTTATCTGATGAAAGCGCACCATAATTTGCTTTGGTGTCCTTGAAATATGTATAATAAAATAAATATGGTTTTATAAATATAGTTTCCATTTGTTAATATCCTATATTTACTCCAAATACTTGTTGAGTGCTTTATATCAGTTATAAAAATATTTGCTTGTTGTATCCCAACAAATTAAATATAACTTCTACATATATATATATATATATACGTATATTTACGTATATATATATAAATATAAATACACACACATATAAATACACATATATATATATACATATATATATGTCGTTTTCCATTTTACATATATATATATACGTGTATATATATATAAATACACATATATCTGTACACACACACAAATATATATATATATATATATATATATATACACACACACAGACGCGTGTATTTGCGAAAACAGGTAACTGTAAACAGGAAAGAGTGGACTTAAAGAGAGTACACAGTACTGGAGATAGTGACATCATTTACTGCAAGTTAAATATTTGTACAACGTTACTAAGTGTTTCTCGTTGTTGGGGACAGACGATGCTATGGTAATTGTATCTAAAGTTGGCATAAGGTCAGCCATTTGAAGGGAAGGTGAAGGTCGATTAATTCGACCGCAGTACGTTACTGGTATTTTATTGATTCGACCCTGTTAGAATGAAAGGAAAAGCTAATCTTGGTGGGAAATAATAATTGTTTCTACTTTTGGTACAAGGCCAGCAATTATCCCAGTGCATTACTGGTACTTTATTTTATCGACCCCGTAATGATGAAAGGTAAAATCAACTTTGGCGGGATTTGAGTCAGACCATAAAGGGCCGTAACTCTATGCGTCAAAGCATGGCGTCCGACCCTCTACCGATACTGCCAATCCACCGCCCTTAACTATAATAATAATAATGGTTTCATTTATTGGCCACAGGCGCCAGCATATAGGGGACAATACAATAGACGGGGCAGTGGGGGGGGGGTACATAAAAATCGAGTAAAAAGTAGGAAAACAATAACAATAAACAAGAAAAATACAACAATGAAAAATTCCCTGATAGGGCGGATAACCACCCAGGGCTGATTCAGGTACCCCACCAATCCTGATCCACCCGACGCTTCGAGGGCACCTGGGAAATGCACCCCTCTCCTCCTCAAATTAGCCAGCCTACAGGCGCATGGTCAGAGTAGGCCCACTAACACGGGCCATTCTAGGCACATTCACCCACCTTTCAGCAAATGTACTGGGGGGCAGCACTTCTCTCTCCACCCTCACCTTCCTTTCTAGGTGAAATTTGAAAAAGTTGATGAGGGATGGCCGAAGAGAAAAGTGTCTGTCTTCAGTCCTTTCAACCTGGTCCACCATATAACCTCTTTCGCGACTCCCACCACACAGAGGAATATTGCCTGCCCTTCTGCCCCCATGCCCTAGGCCCAAAGACCAATCGCTCTCCCCTTCACTCCCCTCCTTCAACCCCCTCTCTTCTATGACACCAGACATATATATATATATATATGTGTGTGTGTGTGTCTCTGTGTGTGTATGACTTGCACACGGAAAAAAACGAAACATATGGGACCAACGAACAAAGGTATCCATCTTTGTTAGTCAAGCCCCTGGGGAATACAATTTGATGTGTGTGTGTGTTTGGGTGTATGAGTATATAAATATAAAGTGCAAGCACAGACACACTTACAACCATACATTCACACAAACATACACATACACTTACGTAAACACACACATACACTCAGATACCACTGTTTTGCTATAGTTTTCACCATCCCCTTCCTTCCTTCTAGACACATACATTCACACAAACACATACAAACATTGTGTGACGGACAGACGGAAGTCGCTCGAATTTATATATACATCTTGATCTGTTTTTGTTTGCTTTTGCCAGAACATTTGCTTGTGTGTTTGTTGTTTATGAACGCTAATATATTTTAATTTATTTGATCACATTTTCTAATCATTCATCATTTAAAGTTCACCACCATTTGAGTTTGAGTTGCCTCCCCTTATTTCTCTAATCTCATTTATATATCTTATTTATCCATCACTCATCCAATTTAACCACCTCTTCTAACTGAACTAGCTTATCGTATTCATCTTGCTTTCCCCCCGTAAACTGATCGTATATATCTGCAATCGATACAACGAACATCTACGCACGCGTGTGTATATGTGTGTGTATGTATCTATGTGTGCGCGCGCGTGTGCGTGTGTGTTTGTATGAATTGCACACGTAAAAAAAGCATCCATCTTTGGTGTCAGCCAAGTCCCTGGGGAATAACATTTCATGTGTATGTGTATGTGTGTGTGTTTGTGTGTATGTGTGTGTGTGTATGTGTGTGTGTATGTGTATGTGTATGTGTATGTGTGTGTATGAGTGTGTTTGGTGTATGTGCATTTGTGTGTTTGTGTGTGTGTGTGAGAGTGTTTGATGTATGTGCCTGTGTATTTGTGTATGTATGTGTGTATGAGTGTGTTTGGTGTATCTGCCTGTGAGTGTATGTATCTGTGTATTTGTGTGTGTATATATGT
>CAXHJY010001246.1:25000-30000 GCA_964016885.1 Eledone cirrhosa
CCTACGCTTCGAGGTTCGTAGATGTTGTCGGAGAGATATGATGCGACATTCAAATGTTGTCTGGATTGATGTTAGGCCTCTGCCTCCCTGCTTACGTTTCAAGTAAAGGCGGTCTATGTCACTGTTGATGGAGACGTTTCCGGTGTTGTTCAGTATTTTTCGAGTTCCAACATCAACTGCTCGCATTTCGTCTATCGTCCAATTGAGTATTCCAAACGTTGGTGTTAGGACAGACACAGCAAACACATTGTGAGCCACTGTTTTGTTTTGCGCAGAGAGTTCCGATTACCAAATCTTTCTTAATCGGGTGTAGTATTCCCTGGTTACACGTTCCTTATTACAGATACCATGATAGGATATGTTCTCATCTATCCCCAGTTATCTCTAGCAGTCCTCATCAGATATTGATGAAACAGTTAGGTCATTGATACAAATGTTGCTAGATTGGGTTGTTGTTTTTCCCCGCTTTACAGTCATATATGAGCATTTATCTTGGCCAAACTCCATTCCTATATCCTTTGAGAACGTTGTAACCAGGTCAAGATTTTTCTTCATCCCATCCATTTTCTTGGCATAGAGTTTCAAATCATCCACAAAGAAATTATGGGTTATGTATCCTTCACATTTCTTGAGAAGAAAGGGATTTAATGACAGGATGAATAATATCATAGAGAGACTGTCTCCCTGAAATATACCCGTGCGTTATTTTATTTTATCAGTGAAAATAGAATCTTATCTATTCCATAACCAAGATTATACCGCTTGGATCTATTATGATATAACATTATCATCATCATTATAATTATAACTATAATTGTCATCATCTATCAAAGAACAACATCAAAACCTCTTATATTTACATTCTTATTTTATATATATATATTTTCACTCTTTATCTTAATGTCTCTCCCTAAATTTATCTCATATCTGTCATTCTATTTTATCATATAATATAACTTAAAACTAATTAATTTATTTATTTATTAAAATAACCAATTCACACTTAAATATATTTAACATTACCATATTTTCACCATTTTTTCATAAATTTTTTATATATATATATTTTTATTTTTATTTATATTTATTTACGCATTAACCTTTATTCATCTATTTGTCCCTCTATCCTTCTTCTCTTCTCTCTATCATACGTATATTCTTATTTACGTTTGTCTCTCATCTATATACCATCATATTCTATATATCTTTATATTTCTATCTATAATAATTTCTCCTTTTCTTCTTCTTTCTCTTTTTTTTTCTTTTTCCTTCTTCTTTTTCCTTCCTTTCCTTTCTTTCTTTACAGTATCTATCTCCCTTTCTTTCTCCTTTTCTCCTTTTCTCGCTATATCTTTATTATTAATATTATTATTGATGATGTAATTTGAATTTGTAAATTTACCGGTTACACATATATGTTTTGATCAGTTTCCGATGATTTAGTAGAGTTAACATCGTATTTAAAATTGAGTGGCACTGCTTTTAGTGTTCAGCTATTTTTAGACAACTCTATCAGTGAAACAATTGTTAGACTGAAAATTAATCCCCCTTTTTTGTACTGTTGACCATGTTATTCTCCACTTTTTCAATTATATATATATGTATATATATATATATATATATATATATATATATATATATATATATATATATATAATTAGAAAGTGAACAACAGTGAGTGAATGAAAGAGATACAAGAGGTTAAACATATCTTTAGATATGTTTTAACGGCCTGTAACTCTTTCATTTACTCATTCTTTTGCTTATTCCAGCTCTGCTTAATCTTTACACTAAATATTAACTTTCTCTAATATTTAACCCTGATAACCCAAACATTGAGCACACTACGCATCTGCTTTTGGCATGTAACATTCTGTATCCCCCCACTTTCTACCTCTCCATTCTATCCTCTCGTACGATACAATAACCCTATTATTATTATTATTATTATTGTTCTTTGAGTCTCAGTTTATTGATGTTGGTTAACTGGAAAGTTTGTTGAAATGAATATCAAGCCACTACCTGCAGCCTCAGATATTCATGACGTATTGGAGGGTTCTTGTTGTTCCCAGCAAGCATGCCTTTTGAAGTGTTCCAAAAAGCGAGGCGGGGTCAATTTTCTTTAACTGGAAACTCTTTGAGATAGTACCTAGTGCGCCTATGACAATCGGGACCACTTTGACTTCATAGCAGTTCCAAATCCTTTTTACCTCCCACTTTAAGTCCTGGTATCGGTTAATTTTCTCCCTCTCCTTCTCTTGCACTCTCGTGTCGAATGGGCAGGCCACATCCACAATCTGGCACGATCTTTTTTCCTTGTCCAAAACCACCAGATCAGGGCTAATGTGTTCCAGTTTCTTGTCCGTCTGTATCCTAAAATCCCATAGCACCTTCACCTGACCATTTTCTATCACCGACTCTGGCTTATGCTCATACCACTTCTATTATTATTATTATTATTATTATTATTATTGCAGTTGCATTTATCTTGCTTTATGTTCATACGAGTTATCACCAAGTCACAACCAGTGACCTCAAGAGACAACAAGGTCCGCCATGTTCAAGAAAGAACATACATCTTTAGTGTTTAGACTTGTGATGTACTTATATTGACAGAATCTTCCTTAGTATATGGGCAGTTCCCATTAGTACTTAGTATTTTGTATTTCTCCTATACGCGGGTTTCCTGGGATTTGCGATAAGTAATCATTAGACCCCTTAGGTATCATTCCCAGAGCGCCCACAACCACTGGTATTGTTTTAGTTCTCAATTTCCACATTTTTCCCAATTTCTATCTCCAGGTCCTTATACTTGCTCACTTTTTCAAATGTTTTTATAGATACATTCTTGTTTATTGGAACGGACATATCAATTAGCTGGCATACCCTCTTTTTAAAGTCCTTCAATATTATACCAGATCTATTTGCATCTATTTTTCGATCTGTTTGGATGCTAAAGTTCCACAAGATTGAGATGTGATCTTTTTCAAGTATGGGAGGTGGTTGATGCTCCCACCAATTCTTTTGATGGGGCAGGTCAAAATGCTTACACATTATCCAATGTATGTATTGTGCAGCTCTGTCATGCCTGTTTAGGTATTCGGTTGGAGCTATAGGACTGCACATTGAAATTATATGGTCAATGGTCTCTGGTTGTTTTTTGCATACACGGCATAATGGGCTGCATCCATTTTTTATTATGTTGGCTTGGTAATTTTTTGTTGGCAGACACTGATCTTGTGCTGATATAATCAGTCCTTCAGTCTCCGATTTCAGTCCAGAGGATGCCAACCACTGATGGGTTAAAGTTTTGTCAACATCAGGATTATTAGCTCGTTCTGGGTATTTTCCATACAGAGGCTTTTCTTGCCATTTCTTAGCCAGTTTCTGTAGCAGTTCTTTCACCTGCTTTGCTTTTTCTGTGTTTTCCATTTCAGCAGTAAATTTGTAGTCTGAAATTTGTAGTCCATTACTGTATCTTTGTGCATCTTTTGTAATGGAATATGATCTTTTGATGCTTTCGTGTTTCAAAACGAGTTTGATCATCCAATCATGTGATTCCCTTAGATATGTAGATAATCCAATTGTTGCAGTTTTCAACGCAATGTCTAACTGGACTAACCCACGTCCTCCTTCTTTCCTAGGGAGATATATTCTATCTATATCTGCTTATTATTATTATTATTATTATTATTATTATTATTATTATTATTATTAAGAGCGGTGGATTGGCAGTATCGGTAGAGAGTCGGATGGCATGGTTTCCAGCATAGTTATGTCCCTTTACAGACTGAGTTCAAATCCCGCCAAGGTTAACTTTTTCCTTTCATCCTTACGGGGTCGATAAAATAAAGTACCAGTAATGCACTGGGATAATTGCTGGCCTTGTGCCAAAAGTAGAAACAATTATTATTATTAATATTTGAAATTAAGGAATGTCTTTGTGGTCACTCTGTATATAAGCTGCAAGTAGTAGTTTCCTGTTATACAACAGACCTACCTCTCCTCCACTAACTCCGCCTTCTCCTCCCGTCCTACAATACTTATCCTACTGCGCTACTCCCATATAACATTATAGATGTCATACATTTTCAAAAGCTCCTCAATAGAGTTTTAAAGAATTGATAGTAAGTAAACTAATTAGATTGTTGTCTTGAATTACTTTACCTTAATTAACTCCTCCCCTCGCTTTCCATATATATATATATATATTTGTGTGTGTGTGTATATATATATATATATGTATATATATATATATATATATATATATATATATATATATATATATATATATTGAAATATATACATAAATTCAAACACACACACATACATACATGCATATATATATATATATATATATATATATATATATATATATATACATACACACACACGCACATATATATATATATGTGTGTGTGTGTGTATATATATATATATTCTTCCTAATATCTTCGCAGTTTTAAAGAAAATAATTAGTCAAACGCAATTTTTAACAGATATTATTATTCAGGATTGCCAATTATGTTTGAAACAACAACAACAACAATAAGAACAGCAACAACAACAACATCAGCAATATATACTAACGGCTAAAGAACCAAAAAAAGAAAATATTCAAATATCATTAGAAAATCCTATTTTAAAATGGAGCCACGTTGACGATATTTGTGGTGCACTTAACTTAACAGTTATTCTCCAAGAATGAAGAACGTCTTCATAAAGTATTAATTAGTGTTAATTTCAGTCTGCAATATGTCGGCTTGTTAAGTTTACGGCGTCAAAGCAATTGTTTTTCGTAATCAATGTAACAGATACAATATTGCTATTATCAGCATATATTAGACGCCCGAGTCTACGTTGTCCGTCTCCTTAATTCTCAGGAATAAATAGACCAACAAATAAAGAGCATTATTATAGCAATAATATTGGCGGCGGATTGGCAGTGTCGGTAGAGGGTTGGACGCCATGCTTTGACGCATAGAGTCACAGCCCTTGCC
>CAXHJY010001246.1:47500-52500 GCA_964016885.1 Eledone cirrhosa
CTGTTTCTGTTTTCTGTTTGTTGTTAGTGTACTTGTATATATGTATTTATTTAGTCATATTTACCTTAAGGCATTATTGTGTGTTTGGGTATGGTTGTAGTTGTCATTCTTTTCATTTTTTTTCTGTTCAATTGGAAAAGAGACGGGAAAACTTACAAAAATATTCCGACAAAATTAATAATATTTATATGGCAGATGTCATATTACCTACAAAGTTTACCAGACACTAAATATCTATAGTAACACTATAACCAGCGAACAAGAACAACATATTCTACAACTACCACCAAAATTCACTATATATAACAAAGTAAACCTAATACCATGTTTGTCGGAAATTGAAAAGTCCTTCACTAAAATATTTGTTTCATCACACGATTCCATATCAAAAACCTTGCAAAACGAATTCTTCTCGGGTTATAGCTACTGTCGCTCAGAGAGTGGGATTGGCTCAGTGCACAGTCTTTCTTCACTTAAAAAAAAACTTCACTCACATGCATTGAACGATGGCACTCATTGATAATTGTTAATAGTGTTATATCGTGCAATGGCCATACTCGATAACGAGGGTCAGCCATCATATATACACGTATATATATATATATATATATATATGTATATATATATATACTTGGGGAGGGTCATAATGTTATAATATTGCCAGAAATAATAACAGAACACACTCCATAGTTTATTTATTTGGCAATCAATGTTTATCATTGATTGACCAACGGTAAAAAATACAGATATAAATATATATATAGTCTATCAAAGTTTTTTCGTCACACATCTGCGACATCATCAGTGGTACTATTATGTTTCCTCCATTGTATTATAAAGTCTACCCCATTTTTATTTTATTTATTTATTTCTTCTTTTCTCTGTCTCTGCGCATATATATATATATATATATATATATATATGTGTGTGTGTGTGTGTGTGTGTGTGTGTGTGTGTGTGTGTGTGTGTGTGTGTATGTAATTTTTACTTTCACACGAAATGGATGATGTTCAAAGAGACAGTATGGAGTTAATGCACTGGGAAAACAAAGACAGCGATAAAGCTCGTTAAAATTACATTCGTAAAAACTGACCCAATAATGAACTAAATGTCTATATTTCTACCCCAGGCATCATCCTTATATTCCAAACCTTAACCCTCCCTAAATATTAGTATGGTGGAGCCGGAATGTTTCAAGCTGCAGCCGTGAAATTACACAGTGTCCGTAAAAAAATAGATATTAAATATCCATTATTACCTACAGTGACTACAACCCCATTATGTAATAGGCTTTGCTGCACCCTCTTCCATTTACGCTTGACCTTAAACCCTCAAGATATTTTCCCAAGATGATTTCACGTCGTGCATAAAATATAAAATCCTGATGTAAATCGGCAGGCAACCACTGTCAAAAAAGGTACTCAATATGTTAGTAGTGTATAGGTATATTCATTTTATTACAGAAATTACTTCTACGGGACTAGAACTGTTTCATTCGTAAGAAATCACGAGGAAAGTCTGATGGTTTCTTACGAATAAAACAGTTCTTGTCTTGTAGAAGTAAGTCATATCTATAATAAAATGAATATATATATGTTCCATGTGGGCTTGAAATGATGATCTATCTCCTCTTCTCCCCCCCCCCCCCCCCTTCGTTCAACCTAGAGGGGTTGATGTCAATATACTGTGTCCAATATTCATTGGGCGTTTCGATGTTTCGACCCTTAACTGTAACACCATCTTATTGCTGGGTTAAAAATGGTGGCCAAATTACTGTCCATCTTCTCCCCATAGCTTCCACGTTCTCTCTTCTTTCTTGATCCACAACCAACAAAAGGCTCTTTCTGCTGCCTTCTCTCTCGTCCTACGAACTGATACCCCCTTCTCTCTTCCTGTCATTCCAACAGCAGTGTGTACGTTCTCCATACCACCTGATCCTCAAATCAAGAATTCCCTTCAATTCATGAATCAAGAATTCCATTCAACCCACTTCAACTGGAAGTCTACCATCTTTCTCTCTTACACAAGGCAATCAAACGCTTGTATCATATCCCCATACCAATTGATCCACGAATCAATAACTCTCCTCAACCCACCTCAACTGGAAGTAGCCACGTCTACCATGTCTCTCTCTTACACAAGGCAATCAAACGCTTGTATCAAATTCCCATACGAATTGAGCCTCGATTTAAGAACGCCCTTCAACCCACCTCAACTAGAAATAGCCATATGTACCACCCATTCACCCTTACATAAGGATACCAAACGCTTGTATGAAATTCCCATACTAATTGACCCACGATTCAAGAACTCCCTTCAACTTACCCCAACATCTACCATCCTTTCTCCCTTATATAAAGATATCAAACGTACATTCTCCATACGAATTTTTTCCTTGATTCAAGAACTCCCTTCAACCCACCTCAACTAGAAATACCGACGTCTAGCATCTTTCTCCCTTACATAACGATATTAAACGTACATTCTCCATACCAATTGATCCTGGAATCAAGAACGCCGTTCAAACAACCTCAACTAGAAATAGCCACGTCTAACATCCTTTTTACCTTACATAAAGATATCAAATGCGACATTTAATAAATCTATTATATTTAAAATGTTAACGCTTTGAGCGTGTTTGTACATATGTGTGCGCGTGGATGTGTTTGCCTGTGTGTCTGTGTTTGTGCGTATGTGTTTGTGTTTGTGTGTGTTTGTGCATGTGTGTGTTTGTGTGTGTGTGTGTGTGTGTGTGTGTGTGTGTGTGTGTGTGTGTGTGCGTGTGTGCGTGTGTTTGTGCATGTGTGTGTTTGTACATGTATGTTTGTGTGTGTTTGTGCATGTGTGTGTTTGTGTGTGTGTATTT
Source organism: Eledone cirrhosa (assembly GCA_964016885.1). Classification (NCBI taxonomy): domain Eukaryota; kingdom Metazoa; phylum Mollusca; class Cephalopoda; order Octopoda; family Eledonidae; genus Eledone; species Eledone cirrhosa. Next base: position 50,367 of record CAXHJY010001246.1, read on the forward strand.
GTGCATGTGTGTGTTTGTGCATGTGTGTGTTTGTGTGTGTGTGTTTGCGCATGTGTTTTTGTGTGTGTGTGTGTCTGTGCATGTGTGTGTCTGTCTTTGTGTGTTTATGTATGTATGCATGCATGTGTGTGTATATGTATATATGTATCTATGTAATTATGTATGTATATATGTATGTGTGTATGTATATAAGTGTGTGTGAATTTGCATACCCCCACATCTAACAACATACTTGTGAAATCTTGAGTTCTTTAACAAAGTGAAACTGATAAGAATTTACATATGCTAATGGGATAATGTTTTATAGAATGGTACGTTCTCTCTCTCTCTCTCTCTCTCTCTCTCTCTCTCTCTCTCTCTCTCTCTATATATATATATATATATATATATATATATCCTTCTTCCTCTCTCGTTCTAACACCTCTCTCTATATATTTCACTCTCTCTCTCTCTCTCTTCCACTCTCTCTCTATACGTTACTAGCCATATCTTTGTCATTCATTCATTCGTTCTGTGCGCGTGGCTTTCATGTCCATTTGCATTTGTTTAAACTCTCAGAACACACGTTAGAATATTACATCAAATACAAAACTCCCAACACATTGAAAGACGCCACCATTTTTCCTATGTAAGTATTGCCTTAGTGGCACTGTGACATTGAGATAAAAATTTATCACAATACATTTAAAAGAAATAGAATCTCTACGAAATATTTTATACATATCATCTGAAAACATGTGTGTAACATGTCTTAAGGCGGCGCGTTGGCAGAGTTGTTAGAACGTCAGATAGAACGCTTTGCTGTATTATTTTCAGCTTTCTGCTCTCTGAGTTCAAATCCCGCCGAGTTTAACTTTGCCTTTTATCCTTATGGGGTCGATAAAATAAAATACCAGTCTAATACTGAGGTCGATTCTTCCTCTATATCTCTTTCTTATTTCTTTTCTCTCATTTTCTATATTTCTCTGGAAGAAATCTGTTGTACTCAGGTCTGGAGAGGGGTGGGTTCCGCCAGATTTAAAATGCGCAAGAAATGCCATATGTCAACACGGCACCCCTACAACTCTACCAGGTATTTTGGGACCATACATACATACATGTATTGTGCGTCCCGATGGCCGGCGGCGGAGGGTAAGTAAATAGGGAATCAAGGATACTCGTTCGGACGTCACTTTTTGTCTATTTCTTTCTTTCTTTCTTTATTGATAATATTCTTTTTAGAATAGTCGAATTAGTTTCTACATTTGGCACATGGCCAGCAATTATTCCATTGCATTACTGGTACAACCCCATTCATACTTGCGGGGTATCGTAAAGGGACGTAACTCTATGCTGAACGCATGGCGTCCGACTCTCTACCGATAGTGCTAATCCACCTCCAGCTACCATATATGGAAAATGATATTAATGGCAGTAAGATGATTAAACATAAAGAAAAAACCATTAATGTATGAAGTTTCGCCTGTTTATTTAGCAGCTAAAGATTGGCAGAATCATTAGAGAGTCGCACAACATGCTTAGCGGCATAGAGTTACGTCCCTTTACATTCTGAGCTAGCTTTTACTTTCATCTTTACCGGGTCGATAAATAAAGTACCAGTAATGAACTAGGGTCGATTTAATCGACTTTCCCCTCCACTTCAAATTGCTGGCCTTGTACCTAAAGTAGAAATTATTAATACAATGAACAACCAAAAACTTATTCTCTCTTATGTACACACATATTCACAAGGTCCGAACACAAAAGAACCAAACTCCCACTGTCACAGCCTCCATCTTTCCTGCTCTCCCCATCTCTCACATATTCACAAGGTCCGAACACAAAAGAACCAAACTCCCACTGTCATCGCCTCCGTGTGTCTCGCTCTCCCCATTTCTCGCCATTGTGATCAAATGGAGCCCGGCGTCCCCGTCGGACAGAATAGAGAAAGGGTTTCCCTGGAGGATCGTGAGGGAGACACGCTGATAGAGTAGCCATTCCAGCTAGTGAGGCTGACATACAAAACCATGAAGTGAAGTGCAGTGAAGGGCACGTGGCCTAGTCGTTAGGGGGCAGCTATTCTTAGGATCGTTGTGTAGCTGGTTCGATTCCTGGACTGGTTTGTGTGTTGCGTTCTTCAGCAAAGTATTTCATT
>CAXHJY010001246.1:62500-65000 GCA_964016885.1 Eledone cirrhosa
TTTGTTGTTATAGATGATGTTGTTAATGCTGTTACGTTTAACACCCAGTCTCCCAAATCGAAGCCATTCCTTCGTGTTTTTTTTTTTATTTCTGCTGGAATGGACAGGGAGATGTCTTTTTGTGTCCACAGTTATAGCTTTATGGTGAATGTGTATGATTCGCAGCCACGTGGCTTTCCGATTCATGACCACGGCGTGGCACCTTGAGCAAGTATCTCATATAGAGATTTGGTGGACGGTAACTGCTAAAGGCCTATCATATGTGAAGCTAATATAACTGTGTAATTTGGCCTCCTGTGTTTTTGTTTTGTTTCCTTTATTAACTATATATATATATATATATATACGCGTATATACATGTGTGTGTGTGTGTGTGTGTGTTATGTGAACTAGACAGAAATTACATTGGAAACAACACATCATATAAATATATATATATACATTTCACAGAACTTATGTTCACCGAATTCAGGGACTAGACTCCTTCTTCCACCGTTTGACCTGTGCGGAATCCCTTCCTTGCTCACATTTCAACTAGGTTTGATGGTCTTTATTCCTTCTCGCCCACGATTTCACAGAACTTATATTCATAGAATTCAGGGACTTGACTCCTTCTTCCTCACTTTTCGTTGCATTACCATCTTTGATTGTTTACAGTTTCGCTCGTTCCCCTTATTTACGTGTCCCAACGACTTTCTTTAGCCGTTGCTCGCACCAACCGGAGGTATATGGTCTTTAAAGCGATGAAATACCAATGAAGGTTGGGAGATCACTGATGAAGGACTAAATTTATTCATATATATATATATATATATATATATATATATATATATATATATATATATATATATAATAATAATAATAATAATAATAATAATAATAATAATAATAATAAATGAAAGATATATACTTTATATCATTATATATATTTCGAAGTTTTATGTATAACATAAAGCAAAACATGCCTTCCTGACATAAAATACATAGAAAATAAACACACACACACACACACACATATATATATATATATATATATATATATATACACTGTATTAAGACTAAATAGTGAGTCTTGTTATTCTGGCGTCTGGCCTATTTTTCATCAGACAAAAACTCATACAAATATATAAATATATATATATATATATATTGTTTTACTTTGGTAAGGTCATGCTGCCAATAAAAACACGCGCGCCTGTTATGTTTCACTTCAAATTATTATAATTTTGAGTCGATTGGTTTAATAACCAGATGGTTGTTTACTTGTTGATTGTCCTCGAAGCTCTTTCGTCACATTCTGTGACCTCCTCTGACTACCTTTGTGGCTACTCTGTATCTCTACTTTGTTTTGTTTTACAACATCATGTTTTTGTGACAAATATGTGTGTGCGTGTGCGTGTGTGTGTGTGTGTGTGTGTGTGTGTGTGTGTATGTGTGTGTGTACGTGCCTGTGTCTATGATTGGGATTATGTCAAATATCACAATGAAATACATAGATTAAGTTACTTGGAAACAAAGTTTATTGGAGGTTAAAATGATCGACTAACTCCCTTTAATGTGGTGCCCCAGGATGGCCGCAGTTAAATGACTGAAGTCAGCAAAAAAAACAAGGCAGTACGAGAACATGGTAGTGCTCCAGCATGGACGCAGTTAAATGATTGAAACCATTAAAAGAACAAGCTAGTGCTCTGGCATGACCGCAATTTAATGATTCTTTCCAGTAAAAGACCAATGTGGTGCCCCAGCATGACCGCAGTTTAATGACTGAAGCCAGTAAAACAACAAGACAGTGCTGCAGCATTTCTGGGGTTTAATGTCTGAAGCTAGTAAAAGATCAAAGCAGTACCAGAACAAGCTAGAGCCCCAGCATGGCCGCATTTATATCACAGAAACCACTAAAAGGACTAAGCAGTGCCCCAGCATGGCCTCAGTTTAATGAATGTAGCCAGTAAAATAATGAAATGTGTTCCTCATATTTTCAAGACAGTGGTGAAGTTGGTGCTATTTCTAGCAAATTCACTGTCCACCTATATGTACCCCCCCCCCCCTTTCAGATTAAATCTATGCTGTACTATTAGCTGCTATTTCTAGCAGGTTCACTGTCCATCTATATGTACCCTTCCAGATTAAATCTATGCTATAGTATCGGCTGCTATTTCTAGCAGGTTCACTGTCCACCTATATGTACCCTTCTATATTAAATCCATGCTGTAATATTGGCTGCTATTTCTTGCAGGTTCGCTGTCCACCAACATGTACTCCACCCCTCCCAGATTAAATCTACAGTACTATTGGCTGCTATTTGCATATCGAGTGAGTTAATCGGCCGGGCGCACCGAAAACGATAAATGGAAAAAATGAAACGAAATTTCATTTCTCACTCACTCTTAGTACGGCTGTTACTTAAATATAAGTATGTACACGTACATACATATATGTATACAGACGTACAGTAGTATGTATATATATACATACATGCACACATATATATATGCCCGTA
>CAXHJY010001246.1:72500-85282 GCA_964016885.1 Eledone cirrhosa
TATATATATATATATATATATATATATATATATATATATATATATATATATATATATATATAGAGAGAGAGAGAGAGAGAGAGAGAGAAACAGTGTGAGAGAGAGAAAGAGAGAGAGAGAGAGAGAGAGAGAGAGAGATGCGTATGCGTGTGTATGTGTTTGTGTGTGTGCATGTCCACATTTCTACTTACGTTGGCTGTTTATTTATGTGACGTAGCTAGCGGTTCAACAACAAAATCCGATAAAATTTGTACCATAATTGAAAATTACCGTACAGGAAACTGACATATTTGACTAACAAAGCCCCAGGCTAATTGTAGTTACTTGGACGTAATTCTCAGGGAGATTCGGTGTGTGAGTTTGAATTACTAGTATAGATTAATTTACTGTTTTCCTCAGCTAACATTTCTGGCCTGGAGAACGCGAGATAAAAATTCTTTCGCTCAAACACACAAACATCTTTCGCTTAAAGACACAAAAATCTTTTGCTTAAACATACAAAAATCTTTATCTTTCACATAAAGACAAACGATTTTTGCTTAAACATAAAAATCTTTCGCTGAAACGCAAAAATCTTTCACTCAAACACGCAAAACTCTTTCTCTTAAATACACAAACATCTTTCACTTAGACACAACAAATTATTTCACTTAAACACAAAAGTCTTTCGCTTAAACACAAAGTTCTTTCACTTAAACACAAAAATATTTCGCTTAAACACAGAAAACTCTTTCACATAAACACAAAAATCTTTCGCTTAAGCACACAAAAATGTTTCGCTTAAACGCAAAAATGTTTCACTTTAACACAAAAACCTTTCGGTTAAACACACAAAAACCTTTCGCTTTAACACACAAAACTCTTTCGCTTAAACACAAAAATCTTTCGCTTAAACACAAAACTCTTTCGCTTAAACACAAAACTCTTTCGCTTAAACACAACGCAGCGATGGAATTCGAATTCAAGACCTTACCATCCATAGCTAAACACTTTAATCACCAAGCCAGCAGACCACCCGACATCATGTAGATAAGCATGTACGTTTACTTAACAATTATATGTTTAATCAGCTTATGAAGTCAGCTTTCCGGGTTTCTTTTTTTAAACAGAAAACCTTGGAATTAAGCTACCAAAATCAATTTCTCTAGCAAGGTTTGATTCAATACTCAGGCCTGCTAAATCAACAATCACATTCGAGACGTGGTGGGCCTTTTATTATTGTTGTTGATGTTGTACTTCCTGCTGCTGTTGTTGCTACTGCTGCGGCTGTTGTTCTTATTCTTCTTGTTTTCTTTTACTTGTTGCTGTTTTTGTAGTAGTAGTAGTCGTAGTTGTTGTTGTAGTTACTGATGTTGTTGTTTCTGCTGTTGTAGTAGTAGTAGTAGTAGTAGTTGTAGTTGTTGTAGTAGTAGTTGCTGTTGTAGTAGTAGTAGTTGTTGTTGTCGCTGCTGTCGTTGTTGTTGTTGTTGTTCTACATTGTTTATACAGTTACTACGATAGTTGCAATTGATATTCAATGAACTGGGGTGAAGTTAATCGAATTTCCCCTTCCCCAAAATGTCAGAAACCATTATTATATTCCCAGCAAGGGAGCTCTGAACGTTTATAATAAAAAAACCATTATATTTGGCAGTAATCGGTAGAGGGTCGGACGCCATGCTTTGCAGCAAAGAGTTACGGTCCTTTTCGGTCTGAGTTCAAATCCCACCGAGGTTAACTTTGCCTTTCATCCTTACGGGGTCGATAAAATAAAGTACCAGTAATGCACTGGGATATTTGCTGGCCTTGTGCCAAAAGTAGAAACAATTATATATAAACACGCAACTTACATTCACACAAACACACACATACACATACACATACCATACACAAGTTCAGTGAATGTTAGACGCTGTTTTCTGTAGTTTGTCATCACCCCTTACTTCCTCAGCCATCTCTAGTGCATGACGTCATCACCCCTTCCTTCCTCAATCATCTCTAGTGTGTGACGTTATTACCTCTTCCTTCCTCAATTATCTGTGGTGTGTGACGTCATCATCCCTTCCTTCCTCAGTCATCTCTAGTGCATGACGTCATCACCCTTCCTTCCTCAGTCATCTCTAGTGCGTAACGTCATCACCCCTTCATTTCTCAGTCATCTCTAGTGCGTGACGTCATCATCCCTTCCTTCCTCAGTCATCTCTAGTGTGTGACGGAAGGACGGATGGACGGAAGTGGCTCAAATATATATATATATATATATTTTCCAATCCACCACATCATAATCACCATCATCATCATCATCAGCCGGCGGCCTCAGCCGAAATGGACTCAACAATTGACCTCCACGTGGGTCTGTCGTTCATTGCCAAGTCCTGGATTTCAATACCAGAATCTCTGGAGATGACATCGAGATAGGAGAGCTTACGACCCCTGTTATTAGTGACTGCTTGTGGTTTCCAAAGCACTAATAGGGAGACAGCCTCATAGGTGACACAATGGCAGTGGCCAGCAAATCGGGGTAGGAGAGCTTGCGCCCCCTGTTATTAGTGACTGCTTGTGGTTTCCAGGGAACACAGCCTCATAGGTGGCACGATAGCAGTGGCCAGCAAATCTTACACTCCTTTTACGTACGACAGATATGCGTGGGAGGCCGGCATATATTTCTTTCAAAGTCAGATGTCGCCAGCTAATGTTCTGAATTACAGGAAAAGTTGACTGGGCTGAGAGAATTCGAACAAATACTTAGGAAGCTCTCATGTCTCGGCCAGTTTATAGTATATTGTATGTATGGGGAGATCAATGTTCCCGTAACTTCTGAGGAAGTCGTATAGGCGTTGTATTGACATACGGCATTTCTAGGGCATTTTTTTTAAAACCTGGCAGAGCACATCTCTCTCCAGGTCTGAATAATAGCAGATTCCTCACAGAGAAAGGTAGAAAGTAAGAGAATGGAAGTGAGAAATAAATATAGAGGGAGAATCTACCCCAGTACTAGACTGGTACTTTTTTTTATCGACCTAGAATGGATGAAAGACAAAGGTGATTTTAGCGGGATTTGAACTCAGAGAGTAGAGAGACGAAACGAATGCCATAAAATCATTCTATCTGACATTTTAACGACCCTACCAATTCGCCATATTGTATGATTCCTATATTTTATGATAGCAGTAATTAAAAATAATATTCTAAAACTAATACAAACATTTGAATAATATCTCACAAATGACTAAGCCGCTGCTTCCCTCCTCTCTCCCCATCATGTTGCTATGGACCATTCAGCGATTCGCTCTCGTTATCCTTCCACGATATTGCTTTCTCTATACACTGTGCTCTGATCAGATGGGGTGGAGAGGTACACCTGGGATTCTTCTGTACAGAGAGGACGAACGAATATAGATTGGTGGCAAAAAAACTCACATTGTTTTCTTGTGTTGTATCAGATGAAAGAATGGTATTTAACTAATGTATTGATACGCCATGGCGCCCCCCCCCCCTCAGGGATGTACTTTCATCGACTGGTTCGTATAGTTTTCTTTAGCCATTATACACATACATGTATACATTCTCACAAAGTATGTGTTCAGTTTATATATTTAATAGGCGCGTGGTTGAGTGGTTAGAGAATTGGATTCGCAATCGTGAGGTTGTGAGTTCGATTCCCGGACCTGGCGATACGTTATGTCCTTAAGCAAGACACTTAATTTCACGTTGCTCCTTCTACCTGGAGTTGCGACTGATAGATAGTATTTGTAATGAAAACACTGTTTCCTCGGTCCGATTGACGAAAGTCGATCGACTGTATATATACTCAAATATAGGTTGTCCCCTAAAATGTATACACATTTCAACAGCATTCTAATAAATATTGCCTGTACAGGTAATCAAAATGTGTATACCTTTTGGGGGGACTCTCTGTATAAGCTGATATGAATATAAGCCGACCCCACTCTTCTAAACCTGAGACGTAGGCAAAAATGCAAACCTTATTTACATAGAATTCGAAGTTGGTGAAATCGTCAAAATATTGACCCCGAATATAAACCAACCCCTCTTCTACCAACGATTTTTTGTTACATATTCTCTGGCTTATATTTGAGTATATACGGTAATTGTAAAGGATTGGATTCAGTTCTAGGGGTATTTTGAATTTTCTTTTCTTTCAAAGTGGCTTTTACGCTCTAATCGTACATGTTAAATATAATAGTTTTTATGTAGGGGTTCTCTGAGGCATGAAAACTATTTCAAGGGTTCCACAAGGGTAAAAAAAAAGGGCTGAGAAACGCTATTCTAACCAATCTGACCACATGGGACACACGGACCACTCTGGCATGTGTGCCCGTCATAATCTAATAAAAAAAAAAATAGGGCTTTGTTTTTGTGTTTTTTGTTTTTTCTTCTGAAGTAGATCCCTTTTTATTTTTCGGGCCACTCTGGGCCACTTGGGCTACTTCAGTCACTCTGGCATGTTTGCCCTTCACAATCTAACCACAAACGCAGTGCTTTGTTTTTGTTTTTAGTTTTTTCTTCTGACTAAAGCCGTTTTAATGTTTCTCTCCCATCGTATGAGTCGGTTACTTAAGGTCGCGTTTTTTCCTGCCCACTCCGTGCCACTCGGGGCGACTCTGGCAGGGGTGCCCTTCCTAATCTAACCACAAGACACATGGCTTGGTTTTGGCTTTTTTTTTTCTACTGACGTAGACCACTTTTTATTTTTCTGTCTCATCGTATGAGTCGGTCATTTAAGGTCACGTGGACATCAACTGGGTCACAAGAGTTCACGCGGGGTCGCTCTGTGATGTGTGCCCTTTATTATTTAACCAGGGTTTTGTTTTTGTTTCTGGTCTTTTCTTCTGAAGTAGAGCTCTTCCTATTTTTCTCTCTTATTGAATGAGCCATTTATTTAAGCTCAAACTTTCTTCTATTTTTCGGACCATTCGGGGCCACGGCACCACACTGGCACGTGTGCCCTTCATTATCTAACCAAAAAACACAGGGCTTTGCTTTTTTGTTTTTTTTTTCTTCTTCTGAAGTAGACAACTTTTTATTTTTCTGTCTCACAATATGAGTCGGTCATTTAAGGTCTCATTTTTTTTTTACGAGCCACTTGGAGCCACTCAGAGCCACACAGGGCTACTTTAACAGGTGTACCCTTCATAGTCTAACTCCAAAACAGAGGGCTTTGTTTCTTTTTCTGAAATAGACCCCATAATTTTTCTGTCTCGTTGTATCATATGAGTTGGTCATTAAAGGTCACGTGGACACCAGCTGTTCTATAACCATGCAATAATTGTTCCATTCATACAGAACAATTAGAGACATCCATTACCACTACTACTACTACTACTACCACTACTACTACTACTAATACTATCACTAATACTACCACTACTACTACTACCACTACTACTACTACTACTACTACTACTACCACTTCCATTGTCAATTTCACCATCACTACCACTACTGGCGGTGGTGGTGGTGGCGGTGGTAGTAGTGGTGACGATGGTGAAGGAGGTGGTGGTGTTGGTGGTGGTGTTGTGCTGGTGGTGGTGTTGGTGGTGTTGGTGGTGTTGGTGGTGTTGGTGGTGGTGGTGTTGGTGGTGTTGTTGGTGGTGGTGGTGTTTGTGTTCGGGTTGGTGTTGGTGGTTGTGGCTGTGTTGGAGGTGTTGGTGGTGTTGGTGGTGTTGGTGGTGTTGTTGGAGGTGGTGTTGGTGGTGGTGGTGGTGGTGTTGGTGGTGTTGGTGGTGGTGGTGTTGGTGGTGTTGTTGGTGTTGGTGGTGTTGGTGGTGTTGTTGGTGTTGGTGGTGGTGGTCTTGTTGGTGTTGGAGGTGGTGTTGTTAGTGGTGTTGGTGGTGGTGTTGTTGGAGGTGGTGGTGGTGGTGTTTGTGGTGTTGTTGGTGGTGGTGTTGGTATTGGTGGTGGTGGTGGTGTTGGTGGTGGTGTTGGTGGTGTTGGTGGTGGTGGTGTTGGTATTGGTGGTGTTGGTGGTGTTGGTGGTGTTGGTGGTGTTGGTGTTGGTATTGGTGGTGTTGGTGGTGTTGGTGGTGGTGGTGGTGTTGGTGGTGGTGGTGGTGGTGGTGGTGGTGGTATTGGTATTGGTGGTGTTGTTGGAGGTGGCGTTGGTGGTGTTGGTGGTGGTGTTGTTGTTGGTGGTGGTGTTGGTATTGGTGGTGTTGTTGGAGGTGGTGTTGGTGGTGGTGTTGGTGGTGTTGGTGGTGGTGTTGGTGGTGTTGGTGGTGTTGGTGTTGGTGGTGTTGGTGGTGTTGGTGGTGTTGGTGTTGGTGGTGTTGGTGATGGTGTTGGTATTGGTGGTGTTGGTGGTGGTGTTGTTGGTGGTGTTGGTGGTGTTGGTGGTGGTGGTGTTGGTGGTGTTGGTGGTGGTGTTGGTGGTGTTGGTGATGGTGTTGGTATTGGTGGTGTTGGTGGTGGTGTTGTTGGTGGTGTTGGTGGTGTTGGTGGTGGTGGTGTTGGTGGTGTTGGTGGTGGTGTTGGTGGTGTTGGTGATGGTGTTGGTGTTGGTGGTGTTGGTGGTGGTGTTGTTGGTGGTGTTGGTGGTGGTGTTGGTGGTGTTGGTGATGGTGTTGGTATTGGTGGTGTTGGTGGTGGTGTTGTTGGTGGTGTTGGTGGTGTTGGTGGTGGTGGTGTTGGTGGTGTTGGTGGTGGTGTTGGTGGTGTTGGTGATGGTGTTGGTATTGGTGGTGTTGGTGGTGGTGTTGTTGGTGGTGTTGGTGGTGTTGGTGGTGGTGGTGTTGGTGGTGTTGGTGGTGGTGTTGGTGGTGTTGGTGATGGTGTTGGTGTTGGTGGTGTTGGTGGTGGTGTTGGTGGTGTTGGTGATGGTGTTGTATTGGTGGTGTTGGTGGTGGTGTTGTTGGTGGTGTTGGTGGTGTTGGTGGTGTTGGTGGTGTTGGTGGTGGTGTTGGTGGTGTTGGTGATGGTGTTGGTATTGGTGGTGTTGGTGGTGGTGTTGTTGGTGGTGTTGGTGGTGTTGGTGGTGGTGGTGTTGGTGGTGTTGGTGGTGGTGTTGGTGGTGTTGGTGATGGTGTTGGTGTTGGTGGTGTTGGAGGTGGTGTTGGAGGTGGTGTTGTTGGTGTTCGTGATACTGCTGCTTCCTCGTGTCGTGACTGTCAGCTCATGATTAATTTGTTGTTGTTGTTATTATTGCTGCTGCTGTTGTCGCTGTTGTTATTGTTGTCGCTGTTGTTGTTGTTGTCGCTGTTGTTGTTGTTACTGCTCATTGCAGTCAATGTGCGTTATTATAAAAGAAATCATTATAATTATTTGATGTTAATGATGATGATGATGATGTTGACGATAACGATGATGGTGATGGTGTTGATGATATTGAGAATGATGACGATCATATCTTTTCTCCACGACGACGACGATGACGACGACTATAATGATATGTTATTCTCCATTCTCTATTGACATGTGACCAACATATTCAGCTTCCTCCATAACAGACAGAAATTATAGCTTTAGAAATATATTTGTTTATCATTAACCGTTTCTTCAAGATATCCATTTAATTAACATATATCATTTGACATTTCATATTTGACAATTTACTCTACACCTGATCGATATCGATAACACTTCTATTTGTTTAGCCTAATTGACAAGTCAAAGCACGATTGATTTCGAAATGAGGAATTCCATTATTTCAGAAACTGGTTTAGTTTTCACTTAAAGGAATGGAATAAAACGTGTGTTAGCACTGGCCATCCTGGGGCAACGATGCGTTCAGCAAATCTTTTGTTTTTGGTCGGTTCCAATGTCGGAGCAACACTGGCCATCCTGGGGCAACGATGCGTTCAGCAAATCTTTTGTTTTTGGTCGGTTCCAATGTCGGAGCCACACTGGCCATCCTGGGGCAACGATGCGTTCAGCAGATCTTTTGTTTTTGTTCTGTTCCAATGTCGGAGCCACACTGGCCATTCTGGGGCAATATAAACAGCAACTCGTTTCGTTTTGTTCTGTTCCAATGTCGGGGGGCTGCCCTGGCCATGCTGGGACAACGCAATCAGCTTCTTTCTTTTTTGGTCGGTTCCAATGTTGTGGCCACACTGGCCATGCTAGGGCAGCAATGTAATCAGCAAGTCCTTATATGGCGATTCTAATGACGTGGCCATGTTGGGGCAATAACGCATTCGGCAAGTGTTTTTATCGGTTCCATTATCCTGGCCATACTGGGGCAACATAATCAGCGTACAAAAAAGAAAAAAAAATCAAACACAAAAAAACAAATAAAACAACAACAACAACAACAACAAGAACAACAACAAAATAAAAGAGAAAAAAGAAAGAGAAAAAAAAGAGATGTCTAGTTGGGAGATTTTTCTGTTGTTTTTTTTTTGTTTTTGTTTTTTTTAGGAGAAAATTCACGAAAGCGGCCATATTTGCATGGAATGTGACATTGAAGAGAGATTGCATCGGTCAACATTGGATGTTCATATTTTTTTCGTAGATGAGTCCAGTTTAACCGTTGTTATCTTCCTCACCAGCGTCTGCAGTTCCAAACTTCACGGCAAATGTACACCACCATTTTTTTAATCCCCAGTCTCTCCTACTCCACTCCACCCTCACCAAAATTACTACTACTATTGTTGTTGTTGTTGTTGGGGTTTCTCCATGAGTGGCTCGTGAAGTTTCCTCACTGGGGAATTGTGTTTGTATTTTTTATGGGGTTTTTTTATGTTTATTTTCTTAATCTTTCTTATAAATTCTATTACAAACAAAAAAACCCCGACCCACACTGTATCGTCCTATACCGTCCTTAATGTCTCCTTAATGTGAGCCCTGCGTGGCTAATAAAGAAAGCATTATTATTATGGATTGGCAGTGTCGGTAGAGCGTCAGACGCCATGCTTTGTAGCATAGAGTTATGACCCTTTGTGATCTGAGTTCAAATTTCGCTAAGGTTAACTTCGCCTTTCATCCTTACGGGGGTCGATAAAATAAAGTACCAGTTATGCACTAGGGTAATTGCTGGTCTTGTGCCAAAAGTAGAAGCAGTTATTATACTTGGCGCTAGACTGGCAGTATCGGTACAGCATCGGACACCCTGCTTCGCGGCATAGAGGTACGGCCCTTTACGTTCTCAGTTCAAATCTCGCCGAGGTTAGCTTTGCCTTTCAACTTTACGGGGTCGATAAAATAAAGTACCAGTAATGCACTGGGGGTCGATTTAATCGACTTTACCCTCTCCCGTTTAAATTGTCTATAGTAGAAATTATTATTTTTATTATCATTATAAGTGTTGTATATATATACCTATATATATATATATATATATATATATATACATATATATATAGAGAGAGAGATTTAACAGCTGAACACCGGAAGCCAAACGTGACGTAGGTAATAACTGTAAAAATGAGAAGCCGTACTATATCAAATCAAGACATTCATTGGATATGTGATCGGCATTTACATCATCATCATCATCATCATCATCATCTTCGTTTAACGTCCATTTTCCACATATATAAGCTCTCTCTCTCTATCTCTCTTACTCTCTCTCTCTCGGTCTCTCTCTATCTCTCTATCTCTCTCTCTCTCTTTCACACACACACACACACACTCTCTCTCTCTCTCTCTATATATATTTATATATATATATATACATACATGCATACATACAAATATATCTGCATGTATTACGTACGTTAATCATTTAGGTAGCGTTCTTTGTTCACGAGAAACAACAATGTATAAATGTATGTAAGTTGTAATTTATAATGGCTTCTTGGTTATATACACACAGTTTAGAGATGCGTGCAAATAACTTTCCTCTGCCGTCTATCAACGTTTGCAGAAATTCATTCCACACGCATGCGCGTGTTTATTGCTTGCCCGTAAGTATAGGAACGTGTAGAAGCATGCATCGTAGCAATATATATATATAAATATATATATATGTGTGTGTGTGTATATATTAAGTAATTGGAAATTATAATCCATATTCGTTAACTCCATATATGAATATGTTATATATATATTTATAAATATCCGTAGAGACATACATACTCATATATATGTATATATATATATATATATATATATATAGGAACGAGTAGTACCCCGACGGCTGAGCTCAAGCCGTTTCGACGGCTAATTCTGGACTCAGAATTAGCCGTTGAAACGGCTTGAGCTCAGCCGTCGGGGTCCTACTCGTTCCTATTACCCACTCTACTACCCTAAGTATTGAGTACTTTCTTTGGTGCGTTATGGTCCACCTGGTTCCTTACCACATTTCCTTCGTTTTATATATATATATAATATATATATATATATATATATATATATATATATATATGTATATATATATATATATATCATTATATATGTAGAAGATGCTTACTGAGATATGATATATTCGATTTCTAACTATAATTCATAGCTGGGTCAACAAATGGATCACATTTTGAGATTTTGTAGCGGTGGCAACAATTGTAAAACAAGTTTGTACACACTGACTCTTTGCCTATTACCCACTCTATTACTGATAGAATCGAGTACTCTGGTGCATTATGGTCCACCTGGTATCTTATCACACCTTCTTCGTTATATATATATATATATATATATATATATATATATATATATATATATATATATATATATATATATGTATGTATGTATGTATGTTCTTCTGGTTTTATAATTTCACAACTTTTTGCCAATAGAGAGAGAGTCGGTTTCTAACATAGACACAAGACTCTCATTGGAATTTACACAACATCAACTAGGTAGATATGTATGTATGTCTGTATGCCTGCATGTGTAGATATGGATGTTATTGTATGTGTGGATGTGGATGTTTTGAGTTGTATGTGTGCATGTGTATATGCTTAGTATCTGTACATGTGTTTATGCAGTTATTAGATGCAAAATGTTTGAAATGTTTTACATATTTTTACTGTTCCCTTAATGGATTGTACTTGTAATTTCCTACCTAGTTGTGTTCTTTCTGTTTCTGTGAAGCCTAGCTTCTCAAGATTTGTATTGAGACAGTTACTAACATACCCCAGTGCCCCAATAATCACAGGCATAAATCTGAAGGTGTAATCAGGGTGGAGTAACTGCAGATTTCTTATCAGTTCTATATAAATATTCTCCTTTGTGCTCATCTTTGATATTATATTGGCATCTGCTGGGCAGCTAATTTCCACTACTGTGCATGTTTTCTTCTCTCTGTCCCATATCATAATATCTGGTCTATTATGCCTGCATTTTATTGGGGGTTTTACTGGAACATTCCACCAGTACTCTTTCATATTATGCACATGGATGTCTTCCACATTGCTGTAGCTTCTAATCTGTTTATTATCGGGGCTATCTTTTCTACGGATTGCATTGTACAGTGTTTTGGCCACTACATCATGCCTCATAGGTAGATAGTACTGCGATGACATCTTTGGACAGCTGCTTATGAGATGGTTGACATCTTCGATGTTAATTCTGCAGAGTCTGCACTTGTTATCACATTGTTCGGTTTGTGTTTTCTTTCGTTGTTTTGTTAGTGTTTTTCTTTTCTTCCCCTTTGCTTTCCTTCCCTCCTTCCTTCGTTTTCCCAATAACTTATCCAGTTATTGACGCCCTGGGGTGAAGTGGTACCTTGTCTTTAAAGCGTAGACATATCCTAGACCCCCAGTAGACAACTGATGAGTTACCTGGTAAAAAAACAAAACACAGATTACCAGGTAACTTACATTTTCATTACCCTCATCCTACCTTCCATTTTGTATTGTTTAACCTTCTTACATATATCACTGTCCACATTATATATTATATACAATGCTATATATATCACTGTCCATATTATATATTATATACAATGCTTCAAGCAAACTACAACATTTTATTTCGTATATATATACACATATGTGTATATATGTGTTTGTTTATATATATCTATATCTTTATATATATATATATATATATATATATATTAGGTATAGGATTATCCAAGATGTAGTAATGGTTAATTACTACACTGGATATGGTTGACGTACGGTAAGAGGTTACTCTACGAGTTATGGAAGAATTGTTCAAGAAACTTAGTTCCTGATCCTTCAGTATTCCGGAGTGTATATAAAGAATGAATAATAACAGGTAGACATCATAAAATTACCTTTTTATGATGTCTACCTGTTATTATTCATTCTTTATATATATATATATATATATATATATATATATATATATATATATATATATATATATGTGTGTGTGTACATTTACATACACAGAAATATATATATACATTTCTATATATATACATGTATATATATATATGTTTATATGTGTGTATATATATGTGCATCTATCTATCTATCTCTTTCTCTCTCTCTATATATATATATATATATAGAGAGAGAGACTACACATATACATATATATATATATATATAGATAGATAGATAGATATATTTCTTTATTAGCCACAGGGGCACAAAAGAAGGGGACAAATACAAAGGGGGAAGTTTACATACAATAAAAACGTGTAAAATGTTATCACAGATGGAATTTAAAAGTTAGTCGATTTTCCCAATAGAGGGAGACAGTTTATATGGGTAACACAGACCCCCGAAAAAATGTGCAACCCTCATCTCCAGGAGTACGAAGAGCTTGTACTCCTTTCCTCTCCTCCTCCTTTTCCTCAACCTACAGGCTGATATAGAGAGAAGGCCCATTCACTCGGGCCATTCTCGCCACTTTCACCCACCTTTCATAAAACTTGCTGGGGTACAGCACCTCTCTCTCCATCCTGATTCTTCTTCCAAAGTGGTATT
>CAXHJY010001247.1:12500-15000 GCA_964016885.1 Eledone cirrhosa
TCATCAGCATAGCTAGTGAGGGATGTTGTTGCATGCACCACAGAGGGCATGTCCGAGAGAGCCACCAAAAACAGTAGTGGTCCCAGGACTGTCCCCTGGGGCACCCCACTTGTTATCGGTGTTTCCCTCGAGAGTGCCCCCATTTGCTGCGACTGCCTGGCTTCTGTCCCTTAGGAAGCCATGCAGCCACTCACCTACTTTTCCAGTTATGCCCAGTCCGTGTAGTTTGTGACATATCATTCCGTGGTCGACCTTGTCAAAGGCCTTCGCAAAGTCAAGATATATCACGTCCACATGTGAGCTGTCTAGTAGTTGTCTCAGTACCCAGTCGTAGTGATGTAGCAGCTGTGTAAGGCAGCTTCTTCCTGGGCGGAAGCCATGTTGCATGCTAGTCAGGCGGTCATTTTCTTCGAGGAAAGTGATTAGTTTCTTTCTGACGACTCGCTCCATGACCTTACTGATATGCGACGTCAGGGAGACTGGCCTCCGTTCTTGGCCTCCGCTCTACTACCTCCTTTATGGATAGGGCATATTGTGCCTTCTTTCAGCTCCCTGGGTAGTACACCGCTAGCCAAGGAGCTTCTGAAGAGCATCTTCAGTGGAGTTGCTAAGGCCCGCTTACATATTTTTAGGTCCAGCAGCCGAGTCTGTTCTAATTTCATCAATGGTGTACATCACATCCTCCTCCGTTATGTCTATGTGGTTGATGGTTGCCATTTCTTGATGTAGTGTTGTGGCATCAAAGAACTCCTCTGGCTTCGTTATTTGCATGTGCCTCAGTGGACATGTGAAGACACTTTTGTACTGTTCGTTCAGTATTTCACATATCTCTTGGGGATTTTCGGTTAATGAACCGTCCGTGTGGAAGAGTGGCCCAATCTTGCAGTGTACTGAGGCAGTTTCTTTTGCAAATTTAAAGAAGGCTTTAGGGTTTGTTTTAATGTTTTCTATGGCCCTGTTCTCTTTCTTTGCCCTCTCATTCTCATGTGAAAGTTTGAGTGCAATCTCGGTGTCAAGTAGTGCACGTTTCAAATAGGATTCCTTCTTGTTTTTGTTTTGTTGACTATTCAACTGGTTTGAGAGTTTAGTTCTACATCTCATAAGGATTTTCCTATCTCTGGGAATAAGATTTTTGTGTCTGTTTGCCTCTTTCTCCGGGACACACTTTTTGCATATGGTGTGTATCATTGTCATGAAGTGTTGAAATTGTGTGTTAGTGTCTTGTGTGGCGGTGTTTTCACTCCATGTTTGCTTCCGGATTTCACTCTTAATCTTTTTCCAGTTAGCCTTGTAGAAGTTAAGGTTGGATAATGTCCCTGAGCTTCTTGGTGGTTTTGTCTCTGTTGGTTCTCTTGGACCACATATCATTAGCTCTACTAAGTTATGATCCGAGAGAATTGTTGGTGTCACCTTTACATTGTGGATGAGCACTTCGTTGTTTGTAAAACAGAGGTCCAGGACATTTTCGCTTCTTGTTGGGAGGAGTATTGCTTGCTCCATGAACAGCCTGTGTGTGACGGCCAGCAGGGATTCCGTCTGTCTCTGTTCTATTGACGTCATTCCAGGGAGGAGGTGGCCCTCAGGCCATTTGACCTTTGGTAGGTTGAAGTCTCCCAGCAGTAGAATGTTGAGACCCTGGTCCAGTTTGTCAAGGACCTCTTCTATCCTACTTAGGCTATGCTCAAATTGTATATATATGTATATATATATGTATATATATATATGTATATATGTATATATATATATGTATATATATATATGTATATATATATATGTATATATATATATATATATGTATGTATATATATATATATGTATATTTATTAAAATAACAGATTAAAGTTTAAGCAAAGAATCGCTGCTTTCACCCTTAACGGGATCTTCTGAAACTAACAAAGTCAATCTGTAAACGCAGAACTGGATATTTCAAAAAACGTTGCAGCCGGAGGAAGACAGGAAGACGATTCTTTGGTTCGTGGTAACGTTCGCTGGCAAAGAACGGGAAAAAACGAATAATACGTCATTAATAGGAGCGGTGAAAAACAATTACGTGCAAGGACAGAACCACGTTTATGGTATAAAAGAGGTCGTAGACTAATGTTCTCTAAGTGGTGCATAGAGACGTTCTCTGGCAATGAACGAAAAAACGAAGATAATAAGTCATATGTGGAGCGTGGAGAACAATAGCGTGCAAAGACAAAACCATGTAAATGGTATAGCAGAAGTCGTAGACTAAAATTCTAACTAGGAGACCGAATGAATCTCCGCTACAGAGTTAAGAACAAAGTAAATAAATACAATACAGAAGTAATAGGAACAAATAAATACATACACAAGCATACGCAAAACCTTACCATAGGTATACAAAACCACGCACATATAAATATGTGTATGTGTGTATGCTTGTGTACAAATAAATAAATATAAACGTATATAAGTAAATAAATACATATATAACAAGCGCACACACATACCTACAAATAAATACATGAAGGTTCGG
>CAXHJY010001247.1:20000-25000 GCA_964016885.1 Eledone cirrhosa
AAAACACACAGTCCACGCTGTAATGTGGCCGTGTAGGTAACACGGTAAAAACCTCCCAGTCCACACTGTAAACGTGGTTGATGTTGGGAAGGGCACCCAGCCGTAGAAAACCCGCCAGACATGTAGATGTCACGACAAAAAAACACAGTCCATGCTGTAATGTGGCCGTGTAGGTAACATGGTAAAAACCTCCCAGCCCCACACTGTAAACGTGGTTGGTATTAGGAAGGGCATCCAGCCGTAGAAAACCCGCCAGACAGTCCTATACGATCAGGACAACCAATCTTGCCTCAAGTGCGAAAACTCCCGTCCAAACCCATGGAAGATGGACATTAAACGATGATGATGATGATATATGTGTGTATATATATGTATGCATATATATGTATATATATATATGTATATATATGTACATATATATGTGTATATATATAAATATATGTGTATATATATACATATATGTGTATATATATACATATATGTATGTGTATATATATACATATATGTATAGAGCCCTGAAACAGAGGCCAACCTGGAGAAGAAAGATCTGGAAGCTGAAAGTCCCCTCAACCAGTAACAGATTTAAAGATATTTTACTCAACGCCTACGACAGTAAAGAAGAACAGATAGAGACATTTAACGTAGAAGAGAACTGGGAGTTCCTAAAAAATAACTTACTAGAGGCGACGGATGAGGTTTGTGGCTGGAGTAAGACCTCAAGCAGGAGGAGAGTGACTTGGTGGTGGAACAATAAGGTAGATGAAGCAGTCAAGGCCAAGAGACAGGCATGGAAAGAATGGAAGAACGGGGGGAGCAGGGTACATTACATAGAGACCAAGAGGGAAGCTAGGCGACAAGTATACTTAGCTAGGAGGGAAGCAGAGGATAGAAAATTCAAGCATGTTTTACAACGTGAGGACCAGAAACAGGAGGTATTCAAGATTGCGAGGCAGTGTGTCAGAGATAGTTGTGATGTCATTGGAGAGAAGTGTATCCGGAATGATAAAGGTGAGCTTGCCCTCACAAGTGCTGAGAAGAAAGATGCATGGAAGAGTCATTATGATAGATTACTAAATGAGGAGAATGCATGGGAAGAAGAGACCCTACCCCACGTAGACCCTATAGAGGGACCAGCAGTACAAGTCAGCGGCAGCGTAGTAAGTAAGGCAATCAGAGATATGAAGATAGGGAAGGCAACCGGTCCATCGGGTATAGCTGCCGAGATGCTGAAGGCATCTGGGTCTGTAGGTCACACTATAACCACACGTATTGTTAACCAGGTAATACTAGAGGGGGCCATACCAAAAGATTGGTGCAGTAGCATCATTGTCAACTGCTACAAAGGTAAAGGCGATGCACTAGATAGAGGAAACTATAGAGGTATAAAGTTGATGGACCAGGTCATGAAAGTAACAGAAAGAGTTATAGCACAGCTGATTAGGGACCGGGTGAATATAGACGAGATGCAATTTGGGTTTGTACCAGGGAAAGGCACCACTGATGCGCTCTTCCTTGTGAGGCAATTACAGGAAAAGTACCTAGCTAAAAGTAAGCCACTCTACTTGGCATTTGTCGACCTTGAGAAAGCCTTTGACAGAGTTCCACGTGCAGTAATCTGGTGGGCTCTTAGAAAACTAGGAGTAGATGAATGGCTTGTGAAAGCGGTACAAGCCATGTATAGGGGAGCAGTCAGCAAAGTTAGGATTGGCAATGAGTATAGCGAGGAATTTAGCGTACAGGTTGGGGTCCACCAGGGCTCTGTTCTTAGCCCTCTCCTGTTCATCATAGTCCTGCAGGCAATAACGGAGGAGTTTAAGACCGGATGCCCATGGGAACTCCTGTATGCTGATGACCTCGCACTCATAGCTGAATCTATGGTAGAACTAGAGAATAAATTCCAAACCTGGAAGCAGGGACTAGAGAGAAAGGGCCTCAAAGTCAACATGACAAAGACTAAGGTCCTTATAAGTAGACGAGAAAACAGAACCCAGATCCCCTCAGGGAAATGGCCTTGCTCAGTATGTAGGAAAGGTGTAGGTAGGAACTCCATTCTTTGCCCCAAATGCAAACAATGGGTACACAAGAGATGTAGCGGGATCTCAGGAAGCTTAATTAAGAATGTAGGATTCACATGCAGCAGCTGTGCTGAAACAGCAAGCAAACAGCCACAGGAAACAAGTACCACCAATCTCTGGGAGGGCCCTGTAGAAACAGTAGACAGCTTCTGCTACCTAGGTGACCGAATTAGCAACGGAGGTGGGTGCTCAGAAAGTACAATAACTAGGGTAAGAACGGGATGGAAGAAGTTTAGGGAACTACTACCACTGCTAGCTGCAAAAGGCTTCTCCCTCAGAATGAAAGGCAGACTGTATGATGCGTGTATCCGAACAGCGATGTTGCATGGTAGTGAGACCTGGGCGCTGAAGGTGGAAGACTTACGTAGATTAGAGAGAAACGAAGCCTGCATGCTCCGATGGATGTGTAACAGTAATATACGTGAACGACAAAGCATAAATGAATTGAGAGAGAGACTGAGCATAAGAGGAATCAAATGCTGCGTGCAGGAGAGGCGGTTACGCTGGTATGGACATGTGATGCGTATGAAGGATGACAGCTGCATAAAAAGGTGCAGAGCACTAGAAGTTGATGGAAACCGCGGAGTGGGGAGACCCAAGATGACTTGGGATGAGGTGATAAAAGCCGACCTTACCCAACTACACCTCTCAAAGTCAATGACACACGACCGTGACTTCTGGCGTCACGCAGTAATACAGGGTACCCGACCTCCCATGGGTACATGCTGAAGCATATAAACAATATGCCCCCCCCCCCACCGCAAGGTGGTCGTGGAGGTGCCACGGCAAAAAAGCACCCAGCCCACACTGTAAAGTGGACGTGTAGGCGCCACGAAAAAGCACCCAGCACTCACTGTAAATGAGGTTGGTGTTAGGAAGGGCATCCAGCTGTAGAAATCAAGCCAGATCAGTTCCTGTATGAGCAAGGCATGGTCAGCCGACCAGACACTGCCCACAACAGGACAACCCGTCTAACCCATGCTAGCGTGGAAGAACGGACGTAAAACGGTGATGATGATGATGATGATGATATGTATATATATATATACATATATGTATCATCATCATCATCATCATCATCATCAGGTTTAGCGTCCGTGTTCCACGCTTGCATGGGTTTGGATGGGGGTTTTCCCACTTGAGGCAAGAGTGGTTGTCTTGCTCGCATAGGACTGTCTGGCGGGTTTTCTACAGTTGGATGCCCTTCCTAACACCAACCACATTTACAGTGTGGGGCTGGGAGGTTTTTACCGTGTTGCCTACACGGCCACATTACAGTGTGGACTGACTGGCGTGTTTTCTACAGCTGGATGCCCTTCCTAACACCAACCACATTTACAGTGTGGGGAGGTTTTTACCGTGTTGCCTACACGGCCACATTTACAGCGTGGACTGTGTGTTTTTTTATCGTGACACCTACACGATCTCATTTGTTTCGGCCTGGATGTTGTGGGACCAACATAACTTTACATTGAAAGGGGCGGTGTGGATGGGGTGGAGGTGGTGGGACGGGGGGGTGTTTTGATAGAGATGCCTACTGACTGTAGTAGGTTTTTACTTTGTATTTAGGTAAGGCGGGTCTTCTCTATTACTGAGTACCGCCAAAGGTCTCGGTCTATATATATATATATATATATAAGTATATATATATATACATATCATCATCATCATCATCATCATTTTACGTCCGATTTTCCCTGCTTGCAAGGGTGGGACGGGTCTTATTCAGCACAGCATCTCTCCACTTGTCACGGTTCTTCGTCATCTCCACCGTGAGCCTCAATGATCTGAGGTCTGCTCTCACCACCTCCGCCCATGTTTTTTGTGGTCTACCTCTACCACGTCTTCCTTCAACTGGCATTTATATATGTATATATATATATGTATATATATATATATATATATATATATGTATATATATATATATATGTATATATATATATATATATATATATATATGTATATATATATATATACATATATGTATATATATATATATATGTACATATATATACATATATGTATATATATATATGTATCATAAATTTAAAAGCATACTACTTGATGCTTTTGATAGTAAGGAAGAGCAATTAGAGTCGTACACTAGAGAGGAACATTGGGAATTCCTGAAAGCTAACCTGCTGAAGGCGACAGATGAAACCTGTGGCTGGAGCAGGCCTATAGGCAGGAGGAGAGCAACTTGGTGGTGGAACAGTAAGGTGGAGAGGTCAATCAAGGCCAAAAAGCAGGCTTGGAAAGCATGGCAGGATGGGGGAAGTAGAGAAGACTATCAAGTGGCCAGGAGAGAAGCTAGGAGACAAGTGTGCTTCGCAAGAAGAGAAGCAGAGGAAAGAAAGTTCAAGCATGTTCTACAACGCGAGGACCAAAAACGTGAGGTGTTCAGGATTGCTAGGCAATATGTCAAGGAAAACAGTGATATTGTCGGGGAGAAGTGTGTCCTAAATGATGATGGCGTACTTGCCATCATTGACGCTGATAAGAAGGTAGCTTGGAAGTGTCACTATGAAAGGCTACTAAATGAGGAGAATAATTGGGAGAAAGACAGTCTCCCCCACATTGACCCAATAGAGGGACCAGCAGTGCTAGTTGAAGGTAGTATAATAAGTAAGGCAATCAAAGATTTGAAGATGGGCAAGGCGGCCGGGCCTTCGGCAATAGTTGCCGAAATGCTGAAAGCATCTGGAACGGTGGGACACACTATGGTCACCCGGATAGTAAACCAAGTCATACAGAATGGGGTCGTTCCGAAGAACTGGCGCAGCAGCATCATCATTAACTGCTACAAGGGTAAAGGTGATGCCCTAGATAGGGGAAACTATAGAGGCATTAAATTAATTGACCAGGTCATGAAGGTCACAGAAAAAGTAATAGCGCAACTAATCAGAGAGCGAATTGATCTAGACG
>CAXHJY010001247.1:47500-62695 GCA_964016885.1 Eledone cirrhosa
TACGGCTGGATGCCCTTCCTAACACCAACCACGTTTACAGTGTGGAACTGGGAGGTTTTTACCGTGTTACCTACATGGCCACATTACAGCTTGGACTGTGTGTTTTTTTGTTGTGATACCTACACGACCTCATCTATTTAGGACTGGATGTTGTGGTACCAACATAACTTTACATCGAAAGGGGTGGTGCGGATGGGGTGGGGGTAGTGGGACGGGAGTGTATTTTTGTTAAGAGGTGCCTACTGACTGTAGGTTTCGCTTTGTACTTATATACATATTAGTAAAATCGAAGCTTTGGCTGTGAGCAAGCAAAGTCGACCTAATATATATATATACACATGCCTTGATTCTTATAGCAGAATCAATAGAGGAGCTAGAGAATAAATTCTGGCTATGGAAACAGCAGTTGGAAGCAAGAGGACTGAGAGTGAACCTAGCTAAGACAAAAGTGTTGATGAGTAGAAAAGAGGACAAAACTCTGATTCCGTCAGGGAAATGGCCATGTTCGATATGCAGAAAAGGAACTGGCATAAATTCTATAAAATGCACACAATGCAGATCCTGGGTACACAAGAGATGTAGCGGGATAGCAGGCAAACTAACAGGTAGGGAGAAATACGTATGCAGTAGATGTACAGGGAAATTAGACAGTAGAAGTCGCATTGATAGACATATTTTTTAAATGCAGGAGGGTGCTATAGAAGTGGTGGATAGCTTCCGGTACCTAGGAGATCAGATTAGCATGGGAGGGGGGTTTTCTGAGGCCATAGTATCTAGAATAAGGATGGGTTGGAAGAAGTTTAGGGATATGCTTCCTCTGCTGATGAAGAAGGGTTTCTCCCTGTGTACGAAAGGCCGGTTATATGATGCCTGTGTGAGGAGCGTGATGCTGCATGGTAGTGAGACATGGGCAGCAACTGCAGAGGATATGCGACGGCTGGAGAGAAATGAGGCAAGTATGCTCCGTTGGATGTGCAGTGTAAATGTGCGTGAAAGACCCAGCATGAATGTGTTGAGAGAGAAACTGTATCTGAGAGGGATAGAATGTAGTGTATGGGAGAGGAGACTGAGGTGGTATGGACATGTGATGCGCATGGAGGATGACCAATGGGTGAAGAAGTGCCAGGAAATGCCAGTTGAAGGAAGACGTGGTAGAGGTAGACCACGAAAAATATGGGCGGAGGTGGTGAGAACAGACCTCAGATGGTTGAAGCTCACGGTGGAGATGACGAAGCACCGTGACGAGTGGAGAGATGCTGTGCTGAATAAGACCTGTCCCACCCTTGCAAGCAGGGAAAAGCGGACGTAAAATGATGATGATGATGATGATGATGATCTGTGTGTGTATATATATATATATCTTTGTGTGTGTACATATATATATATATATATATATATATATAGATATATTCATTCTGTCATTACAACCACAGAAGTCTGACGAGCTTTTGATTCCAGAGTTGGGTCAGATCGATACAGATCGAACCTTGAGCTGATCAATAGCGAAACGTGCGTCACCAATCAATAAACGTAATGAAGGTTTAACAAATCCTCCTTGTATTATTATATTTATATATATATATACAAAATATAAAACAATCAAATTTTAGTTTTACATTTGTATTAAATGTATTAAACTAAAATTTGATTGTTTTATATTTTGTATCTTGGCTCTAATACATTTGATAATACTACCCTCCACATTTATAATTATATATAACTCCTATATAAGTATAAATATTACTATATATATATATATATATATACCGGCGCATAGGAAAGCATTTCTATGCAATTGCCACTTACCCGACAATTGCCCTCTACTAAACAGATGCCTTGAGAAAAACGTAGTATACTTGTGTACTATCAACTCGGGTAGCTTGGCATGGTATTACATTGGTTCCACAGTTGATGTTTTCAAAAAACGGTGGTACGTGCACAGACATTCTATGATTAATAAGAACCAATCAAATACAACAACTCTTGCAAATAAAATTTGGCAACCCAAAAATGCAGGCACTAAATATGAGATCAACTGCTAAAGCCTATCAAACTGGTATGTCCCATTGTAGGCTCTGTAATATGGAGCTCTTCCAAATTCTTAATTTTAGTAAAACCCTTCTCAACAGTAGAATTGAGCGAACTATTTTTTGCCGACATAAATCAGCATCTAAGTTCCTGAACTTTAGACCAACTTAACTCTGTTTTCTTCTCCTTATTCCTTTTTACACTTCTAGAACTTATTACGATATCAAATTACCACAAACTTCACAATTATGTAGGAATAACCTAAAAACATTTGTATTAACATCATTATTTTTACTTTTATTTTTTATTTATATTTACATTATTTATTATCTTATATATATACATCTTTCACCATGTGTCTTTATATTTCTCCACTTAAACATATCCTATCTTGATCATTTTATCTTATAATATAATTGTTTCTACTTTAGGCACAAGGCCAGCAATCACCCAGTGCATTACTGGTACTTTATACATCTCAAACTAACTATTTTACATAGTAATGTATATTCGTCCGTGTGTTTAATTTCTTCTCTCTATTCTTCATATCCGTATATTAATTTTCTCTTCTATATTTTCTCTTCTCTCTTCTTCATATCCCCATATTCTTGATTAATTTCTATCCCCTCTACTCCCTCATCCCTCTTAATCTTCCTCTATTTCTTTCTCATCTTCCTTACTTATCCTTCCTCTTCGCCTATGATATATTCCCCCCCCCCCCTTCTCTCCTTCTCTACACATATCTTTATTATTATTAATATCATTTGTATTTTAATACGATAGGTTGATTTCATAGAGTTGCCGGTTACACTTTTAACTATATCTTAGTTCCTTCTTTCTTTCTCTCTCATTTCCATCTGTCTCCCTTCCTTTATTTATTTATCATTAACAATAGTATTGATGTAGTAGTTTGAATTTTTAAGTTTACCGTTACGCATCATATATTTTATATTTCTTACGCATATATTTTATATTTCTTAATGGTTTCTGATGAAATGGTTGAATTTAAATGTATTGTAAGTTGAATTGTACTTCTCCAGTATTTAGCAATTAATAGACAATTCTACCATGGAAACAATTGTAAGACTATAAATAAATACCTTTGTTTGTTTTGTCAACCATGTTATTAACTTTTTTATTACTCCAAGATATATTTACATAGGAATACAAGCACAATTGTCACCAACGTAAACATCTTGTTGAGTCACACACTACCGTGTGCTTTTAAACTGTCCATGAGACGTTGTTTTCGCAGACTCTTATCGGATTACCTTTAACAATTTATTGCTATCATATATATATATATATACACTAAATCCCTCCCCCATGAAGAATGCACCTCCCAACATAGACTGATAATTAGCGACCTCATAGTCAGGACGAGACGTACTCGACAACAGAAGAGGACTATCCTCAGGAGGAAAATATGGAAGCTAAAGGACCCCACAGCCAGGAATAACTTTCAAAGCATATTACTTGATGCTTTCGACAGTAAGGAAGAACATTTAGAGTCGGACAATATAGAGGGAGAGTGGGAATTTCTGAAAGCAAACCTGCTGTTGGCGACAGACGAAGTCTGTGGCTGGAGCAGGCCTGTAGGCAGGAGGAGAGTAACATGGTGGTGGAACAGTAAGGTGGAGGGGTCAATTAAGGCCAAAAAGCAGGCTTGGAAAGTATGGCGGGATGGGGGAAGTAGAGAGGACTATCAAGTGGCCAGGAGGGAAGCTAGGAGACAAGTGTACTTAGCAAGAAGGGAAGCTGAGGAAAGAAAGTTCAAGCATGTTCTACAACGCGAGGACCAAAAACGTGAGGTGTTCAGGATTGCTAGGCAATGCGTCAAGGAAAACCGTGATATTGTCGGGGAGAAGTGTGTACTAAACGACGATGGCACACTTGCCATCACCGACGCTGATAAGAAGGTAGCTTGGAAGTGTCACTATGAAAGGCTACTAAATGAGGAGAATAATTGGGAGAAAGGCAGTCTCCCCCATATCGACCCAATAGAGGGACCAGCAGTGTTAGTCGAGGGGAGTATAATAAGTAAGGCAATCAAGGATATGAAGACGGGTAAGGCGGCTGGGCCTTCGGAAATAGTTGCTGAGATGCTGAAGGCATCTGGCACGGTGGGACACACCATGGTCACCCGCATAGTTAACCAAGTCGTACAGAATGGGGTTGTTCCGAAGGACTGGCATAGCAGCATCATCGTTAACTGTTATAAGGGTAAAGGAGACGCCCTAGATAGGAGTAACTATAGAGGCATTAAATTAATCGACCAGGTCATGAAGGTCACGGAAAAAGTAATAGCGCAACTAATCAGAGAGAGAATTGACCTAGATGAAATGCAGTTCGGGTTTGTGTCAGGCAAAAGTACCACAGACGCTCTTTTCATAGTACGACAACTACAGGAGAAGTACCTAGCTAAAGGTAAACCCCTCTACTTAGCTTTTGTCGACTTGGAGAAAGCCTTCGACAGAGTCCCCCGCTCCATTATCTGGTGGGCTCTTAGAAAACTAGGCGTTGACGAATGGCTTGTGAGGGCTATACAAGCCATGTATAAAGAAACTGTCAGCAAGGTTAGAATTAACAACGAATATAGTGAAGAGTTTAGCGTAAAAGTTGGCGTCCATCAGGGCTCTGTTCTCAGCCCACTACTATTTATTATTGCCCTTCAGGCTATAACAGAGGAGTTCAAGACAGGCTGCCCATGGGAACTCCTATACGCAGACGACCTGACACTCATAGCGGAATCAATGGCCGAGCTAGAGAAGAAATTCCAAACATGGAAGCACGGCCTAGAGTCAGAAGGACTTAAAATTAACCTGGCTAAGACCAAAGTACTTGTTTGTAGGAAAGAAAACAAGGCGGCGGTCCCTTCTGGGAAATGGTCGTGCTCGGTGTGTAGGAAAGGCGTAGGTAGAAACTCCATTTTATGTCCTAAATGCAAAGTATGGGTGCATAAAAGATGTAGTGGGATCACAGGTAAGCTAACTAAGAACATAGATTTTACATGTGGCCGGTGCTCTGGTGCAATAAGTAGCAGCAAGTGCCCACAAGCTACTAGCTCTTTCAATTGCGCAGAGGGTTCTATAGAAATAGTGGACAGCTTCCGTTACCTGGGCGATAAAATCAGCAGTGGGGGAGGGTGCTCTGAAAGTACTGTAGCTAGAGTCAGAACTGGTTGGAAAAAGTTCAGAGAGCTTATACCACTATTAGCTGCTAAAGGGTTCTCACTAAAAATGAAAGGCAGGTTGTACGATGCCTGCATACGAACAGCAATGCTGCATGGCAGTGAGACCTGGGCATTGTGTGCAGAGGATATACGCAGACTAGAGAGGAACGAAGCTTGCATGCTCCGCTGGATGTGTAACAGTAATATACGTGAACGGCAAAGCATAAACGAACTAAGGAAAAAATTAGAGATAAGAGGGATCAGATGTTGTTTACTCGAGAGAAGGCTACGTTGGTATGGACACGTGATGCGCATGAAAGTCGATAGCTGTATAACAAAGTGCAGGGCAATAAAGATAGACGGTAGTCACGGAATAGGCAGACCTAGAAAAACCTGGGACGAGCTGATAAACTCCGACATCACACACTTACACCTCTCCAAGACAATGTCACTGGACCGAGACCTTTGGCGGTACTCAGTAACAGAGAAGACCCGCCTTACCTAAATATATAGTAAAACCTACTCCAGCCAGTAGGCATCCCTAACAAAATACACCCCGCCCCACCACCCCCACCCCTACCCCATCCACACCACCCCGTTCTATGTAAAGTTATGTTGGTGCCGCGCCATCGAGGCCGAAACAAATGAGATCGTGTAGGTGTCACGACAAAAAAACACACAGTCCACGCTGTAATGTGGCCGTGTAGGCAACACGGTAAAAACCTCCCAGACCCACACTGTAAATGTGGTTGGTGTTAGGAAGGGCATCCAACTGTAGAAAACCTGCCAGACAGTCCTATGCGAGCAAGACAATCACTCTTGCCTCAAGTGGGACTACCCCCGTCCAAACCCATGCAAGCGTGGAACACGGACGTTAAACGTTGATGATGATGATGATGATATATATATATAGAAGGCACATGGCTTAGTGGTTAGAGCATTGGGCTTACAATCGAAAGGTTGTGAGTTGTTTCCTTGAGCAAGACACTTTATTTCACATTGCTCCAGTTTACTCAGCTGTAGAAATGAGATGATAGGGACTGGGGTCCCTATCATTCCACTGCAAAGTGGTCGTGGAGGGGCCACGGCAAAAAAGCATCCAGCCCACACTGTAAATGAGGTTGGTGTTAGGAAGGGCATCCAGCTGTAGAAATCAAGCTAGAATCAGTTCCCGTCCTACCCTTGCAAGCAGGGAAAAGCGGGCGTAAAATGATGATGATGATGATGTAAAAGGTAAACAGAAATAACAACACATTCGGTACAGTATATGGAAGGTATATATTAGGTTAACGCTTGATATAGCAGGAAGAGGGTCTTAACGTTTTGGACGCTAGTCCTTCATCAGAAGAAAGAATGAGAAATAAGATAGATTGAGGGGACAGGTGGGTTGGAATTGGAAAAAATGTCTTTATATATATATATATATATATATATATATAAACAAATGTGGTTGGTGTGGAGGGTCGTCCAGCTGTAAAAATCCCTGCAAAATATAGTTCCATTTGAGCAAGGTACAGCTTGTCCAGCTAGCCGGTTCTCTCTCATAATGTGGACAACGTCTCTAACCCATGCAAGCATGGAAAAATAGACATTAGACAG
Source organism: Eledone cirrhosa (assembly GCA_964016885.1). Classification (NCBI taxonomy): domain Eukaryota; kingdom Metazoa; phylum Mollusca; class Cephalopoda; order Octopoda; family Eledonidae; genus Eledone; species Eledone cirrhosa. Next base: position 54,300 of record CAXHJY010001247.1, read on the forward strand.
TGATGATGATATATATATATATGTATATAACATACACGGTATGTTATATTGCCTTGTAAATATATATTAGACAAGCTGTCAGTATATAAGTGGGAAGTCTATAAATCAATATATTTCAAAACTCTTGTCTGTGTATGTATATATATATATATTTATATATATACATACACATGTTTTTGTGTATATATATGTGTGTATGTATGTGTGTATATATGTGCGTGTGTATATGTATATATATATATATATACACACACACACACACGTGTTTTTGTGTGTATATGTGTGTATGTATGTGTGTATATGTATATATATATACACACACACGTTTTTGTGTGTATATATGTGTATGTATGTGTGTATATGTATATATATATATACACACACACACACACGTGCTTTTGTGTGTATATATGTGTGTATGTATGTGTGTATATGTATATATATATACACACACACACACACGTGTTTTTGTGTGTATATATCTGTATATGTATATATATATATACACACACGTTTTTTGTGTGTATATATGTGTGTATGTACGTGTGTATATGTATATATATATATATATATACACACACACACACATACACACACACGTGTTTTTGTGTGTATATATGTGTATGTATGTTAATGTGTATATATGTTTGTATGTATGTGTGTATATGTATATATATATGTGTGTGTGTATACACGTTTTGTGTATATATGTGTGTATGTTAATGTGTATATAAGGGTGAGAGAGGGAGGGATAGAGAGGGTGAGATAGAGAGGGAGAGAGAGAGAGGGGGAGAGAGGGGAAACACATGTTAAGAAAGGAGATTGATAAAGTTTCCATGTCAGAAAATAATTTCAATAATTGTCAGAGACAAGAAGATATATTTTAGTCATTTGTTAAGTAATTTGTTGTTTCACAGTCCTTGGTCTGTCACCCTCTACCCCTCTCTTCTGGGGCCTATTAGTCCTTGCTTTTCCCCTATAGTCCTTGCTCTTCCTCTATAGCCCTTGCTCTTCCCCTATAGTCCTTGCTTTTCCCCTATAGTCCTTGCTTTTCCTCTATAGTCTTTGCTCTTCCCCTATAGTCCTTGCTCTTCCCCTATAGTCCTTGCTCTTCCCCTATAGCCCTTTCTCTTCCCCTATAGTCCTTGCTTTTCACCTATAGTCCTTGCTCTTCCCCTATAGTCCTTGCTTTTCCCCTATAGTCCTTGCTCTTCCCCTATAGTCTTTGCTTTTCCCCTATAGTCCTTGCTCTTCCCCTATAGCCCTTGCTCTTCCCCTATAGTCCTTGCTCTTCCCCTATAGTCCTTGCTCTTCCCCTATAGCCCTTGCTCTTCCCCTATAGTCCTTGCTCTTCCCCTATAGTCCTTGCTTTTCCCCTATAGCCCTTGCTCTTCCCCTATAGTCCTTGCTTTTCCCCTATAGCCCTTGCTGCTCCCCTATAGTCCTTGTTCTTCCCCTATAGTCCTTGTTCTTCCCCTATAGACCTTGCTCTTCCCCATATAGTCCTTGCTCTTCAACAAAGCATGGTTGCTTCATTTCTCTCCAGTCTAAGCATGTCCTCTACAATCACAGCCCATGTCTCATGGAGAACGTGAGATGTAAGCGAGACACAGATCCCTGGCCAGTCTGGGAGATCAGTAGCCCTGCTTCAGTACTAACTTGCTCTATGTAAACCCAGCCAACCCTTGCTAGCAAGGAAAGCAGACATGAAATAATGATGATTGTGTGTGTGTGTGTGTGCGCACAAAATGTCAAGTTCATTTGAAATTCATCAATTGTGTATCCAAACCTGTGACCTGGTTATTGACCCAGTTCCATTGTCACAGTGTCTGTGACAGTGACCAGGTCACAAAGAGTGCAACCAAAATTCAATAGTTTCAATATTTTTTCTTTCTTTTTTATAAAATATTCTCAGGTCCCAAATAATAGGGCGTGTGGGGTGGAATAAGTGGTTATTTGGGGGGGTGGACCTGAGAGTAGCTACTACGACTGTTCCAGGGTGTGACTACCACACAATACACACACTACATAAGCAACATCTGATACTCTGTCACATACCTCGCATCATCCGCTCTCTTTTGGGCCACCGCTCTTGACGGCCACGTACCCCCCACCCCACCCGCCACTCACGACCACATAATACCCTCACTCCCACTCCCATACCCTATTTCCAGACAGACCAGCGTACACGCAAATTGTAAATAATATGTAATAAATCAAATCGTTAATTTATATCTAATAAACAATTGTTTCTACTATTGGCACAAGGCCAGCAATTACCCAGTACATTACTGGTACTTTATTTTATCGACCCGGTAAGGATGACAGGCAAAGTTAACCACAGCGGGATTTGAACTCAGAAATGGCAAGGGTCGTAACTCTATGCTGGAAAGCATGGCGTCCGACCCTCTACCGATACTGCCAATTCACCGCCTTTATATCTAATAAATAATATAATATCTATATATATAAAACAGAAGATGTATGTCTGTGTGTCTGTTTCCCTAAAACTTGAGAAGTACCTAACCGTTTTATTTCAAACTTTACACATGTAACCCGTATGGCCCCGGAAGTGTTTTGAGCAAAGAAAAATTTCAAATTATTCTGAGCTAGGGATCGAATTAGTGAAGTGGCCAATGTCTGTATATACTGAGGGAGTGAGAGGGGAGAGAAAGAAACGGAGGGGCAAAGTGAAGAAGTGGCTCTCTACTCCTCCTCCTCCTTCTCCCCATTCGTCACAGTGTTTTTCAATAGAGGGGAGAAATGTGAACGAGTTACAGAGAGAAAGAGTGAGAGTGAAAGAAACAGACAGACTAAAAGAGGGGGATAGCGGGAGAGAGAGAGTGACAGACGCCGTCTTTTGAGAGTTGTATGCGTCAAAGATACATGACAGTGGAATAACTATTGCGTGTGTGTGTATGAGTTTGTGTGCGTTTGCATGCGTGAGTGATTATAAACTCTCTCACATGGTCTGATGGAATTAACCCTTTAGCATTTACATTACTCTATATATACTATATTATTTTCATGGTAAAGGCTTTATCTCACATAATATAAAAATCTCATAGATTTAATATTATTTATTTTGAGAACAATACCTTAACCCTTTAGTATTAGAACCACCCAACCGATTGTTTTCAAACTTTACACATGTAATACTTATGGTCCTGTGAGTGTTTTGAGCAAAGAATATTTCAAATGTTCAATGTCCTAGGGACCGCATTAAGAGATTTAGCGATCTCTCTCAATAATTCTTAGTCTTTCTTTTTAGATAGATACATAGATATGACGTTGCACCCTTATAATATCTGTCTGTATGTCTGGCTGTCTGCATTAAGACATTATGACGATATATGTGTGTGTATATATGTATATATATATATAGTGTGTACATCTCATTACAGTTGAAAATTGCAAACTTGACTGTCACCACACATTATGAACCTGAAGATTGCGAAAGCATGAAAGTACTTGTTTAATTAACACTTAACATTTAATATTCATTCTAATACCATTATAAATTTTAAAGGATTGTAAATAAAACGAGTAAATCAGACAAAGTTGGAATTCCTCTTATTAATATATATAGTGTGTAACATTTTTCGAAATATTTACTTCTACGTTCACAGATTGATGTTTTAGTTTCAGAAGATCCCGTTAAGGGTGAAAGCAGCGATTCTTTGCTTAAACTTTAATCTGTTATTTTAATATATATATATATATATATATATATATATATATATATATATATATATATATATATATTCATGTACAGATATTTTTGCATACACAATAACAAAATATAAACAAACGTATTTATTTCACGAGGCTCGATAAGGATAAATATATATCAAATATATAAGAATCCTAGAGCAAATCCCAGGCAACGCCGGGCCATTCTGCTAGTATATATATATAAAGACAGAGAGAGAGAGAGAGAGAGAGAGATCTGCGCATTCTTTATTGTTCTCCATTCTGTAGAAGAGAGAGAGAGGGGGTATGAGTGAGAGAGAGAGAGGGTATGAGAAAAAAGGGAGAGGGGGTTGAGAAAGAAAGAAAGTTTAAGCAAAGAATCGCTGCTTTCAACATTAATGGGATCTTCTGAAACTAATAAATTCAATCTGTGAACGCAGAATTAAATATTTTGAGAAACATTGCAGCCGAAGGAAAACAGGAAGATGATATTTTGGTTCGTGAAGACGTTCCCTGGCAATAAACGGAAGAAAAGTGAGGATAATACGTCGTTATGTGGAGCGAGAAGAACAATTTCATGCAAAGACAAGACCAAGTTTATGGTATAAATGGAGTCGTTAGACTAATATTCTATTTAAAATAACCAAATGATTTCCAGCCCTGGAGTTTAAGAATGATGTAAATAAAATTGTAAACGAAAATGACAGAGGTTATTAAAATAGTTGTTTCTACTTTTGGCACAAGGCCAGCAATTATCCAGTACATTACTGGTACTTTATTTTATCAACCCCGTAAGGATAAAAGGCAAAGTTAACCTCGACGGGATTTTAACTTTGCCTTAAAATAGTAAAAGTAAATAGTGAAGATTTAGGCCAGTACATACGTATGCGCCGACGGACATACATATACACACGCGGACATACACACACGCGCACGCACGCGTGTGTGTGTAAACCTTATACATTTCTAGAGTATTTTCACCAAACTTAAGACATAGGTTACTTATGTACTCCGGATGGTCATGGGCACTTTCATTTTTCCAGATATTGATTGTAGGGCCTCTCGGCAGATAACCCCCTTCAACCACATCCTGGAGTCGACTGAAGCACTGCAGTGCAATGCAACAAAACGTCATAACTTCTGGAGTTCCCAACCGATTTTCACAAAACTTGACACATGGGCTACGTTTGTTCTACAGATGAATGTGAAAGGAACTTAACATTGTAACTTTAACATAGCTACTGAACAGCCCCGAGCAACGCCGGGCTTTACTGCTATAGGCGATAAAGTTGTGCAGACAAACAGTCGTGCAGAGAGGTGATATAGGCGATAAAGTTGTGCAGACAGACAGTCGTGCAGAGAGGTGATAAGCGATAAAATTGCATTTTTTGTTTTGTTTTTCATGTCCATCCAATTTCTTTGGATGGACATAACTGATATTTTGGTTACGCTGATGTTTTTCTCTGAGACAAGTGTTGCAGTATTTACATTTTCGATTTTTGTTAATAGATTACCAGTGCAGTTTTTATCCTCTTCTGTTTTAACATTCGAGTTATGGTTATGTTTTCTTAACTTCATAAGTCATACTGTTGGTTGAGGGAATATTAATCGAAAGTACCACATGAAAGTCTACACTGTAGACTCTACAGTTCTTAAGCCAAGAAAGGAACTTAACATTGTAACTTTAACACAGCTACTGAGCAGCCCCGAGCAACGCAGGGCTTTACTGCTAGTATATTACTAAAACAGAGAATGTCTGTCTGTCTGACTCCCTAAAACTTGAGAACCACCCAACCGATTGTTTTCAAACTTTACACATGTAATACTTATGGTCCTGTGAGTGTTCTGAGCAAAAAACATTCAAATTTTCAATGCCCTAGGGACCGCATTAGACGATTTAGCGATCTCTTTCTCTCTCTCTTAGTCTTTCTCTTTTTAGATAGATACATAGATATAACGTTGCGCCCTTATAATATCTGTCTGGGTGTCTGCGTTACGTCATTATGACGCGATCAGTGTGTGTGTGTATATATGTATATATAGTGTGTGTGTATATATATATAGTGTGTAATGTTTTTCGAAATATTTACTTCTGCATTCACAGATTGATTTTTTAGTTTCAGAAGATCCCGTTAAGGGTGAAAGCAGCGATTCTTTGCTTAAACTTTAATCTGTTATTCTAATATATATATATATATATATATTCGTGTACAGATATTTTTGCGGACACAATAACAAAATATAAACAAAAGTATTTATTTCGCGATAAAGTATTGATTTTCTTCTCACGGAACAAAACCCTGGTAATCTATGACAAATTTTTTTTTATAAGCACAAAATGTAGACACCATCTCGAGGCCAAGATATTCCGTAGTTCTCTGTTACTGTTATATATATATATATATATATATATATATATATATAATTATATATTCGTGTACAGATATTTTTGCATACACAATAACAAAATATAAACAAACTTATTTATTTCATGAGGCTCGATAAGGATAAATATATATCAAATATATAAGAACCCTAGAGCAAATCCCGAGCAACGCCGGGCCATTCTGCTAGTAGATACTCAAATAATATATAATATGTATAAATAAATATATATTTTTTATTTTACTATATTTATGTATAATATGTATCATTTGTTGGTGAAGGTGCATGGCTCAGTGGTTAGAGCATTGGGCTTGCAATCGAAAGGTTGTGAGTTTGATTCGTGGACAGGGTGGTGTGTTGTTTCCTTGAGCAAGACAATTTATTTCACGTTGCTCCAGTTTACTCAGCTGTAGAGTTGTGACCCTGCCAAATCAATGAGTGGCAGTAGTTCCAGCTGCATCAAAAGACATCAGAGAACAATGTGGCTTTGCAGATGATCAATCAATGCAAAGTTAGAAAAGAACTATTGACCTTCAGGAGAAGTAGTGACCCCTGATTGTATTCAGCAACTGAAACAAATATGAAGCACACCATATCCAATGCTCCTAGGGGCGGCCCTGGGTCTTCTTATTTGTGATTCGATGTATCATATGTAGGAGGCAACTAGGAGGAGTACAAGACTGACCTGCTAGAAAGAGCAAACACAGATAATGTAGGTCAGTAAAGATGTAAAAAGGTGGAGGGTGACAATGGCCTTAGATACACACACGCACATACACACATACACACACATACATACACACACACACACACACATACATACATACATACATACATACACACACATACACACACACATACACACACGCACATACACACATGCAGCCACTCACACACACATACACACAAACATACACACTCACATACATACACACACGCTCACTGTATATATATATCAATGAGGGATTAATGTCTCACCCTAATCCATCGTGTCATCCCCCCCCCCTACTTATGTATCATTACCTTTGTCTAGTGTACATCTATGACTAATCACTAAACTCTTCCTAGTCTGGCTAGTTGGACATGCTAGAAATAGCAAGCTAAAGGAAGGAAAGGATTCAAATGCCAGGTTAGATCAAGGGAACTCAATCAGGCACTGGCCTAGGGTTAAACAACAACACATCAATCATTTCAATTTTGCTTAATTGAAGATTTAAGGGTGAATCTGGGTACCCTCAAAATTGTCATGGTGTTCCCCAAATCTGGTTTCCCCTATTCTCTTCAAAATGGGCATCCTAAAAATCTGAGTAAGCCTAAAAATATCCGGGTATCCCCAAAATCTTGTTACCCCACCCCTAAAAAAAACATATACCCCCCCCCCTCATTCCAAAATAAAACCTTGGCTACCTTAAAAAATCTGCCTCACTCTCTTTCCCTAAAATTTGCCCTCATTCCCTAAAATGTGGGTGGCCCATGAATATCTGGGTATTGCGAAAATCTAGTTAACACCCCCAAAAATCTGGTTCTCCTCCAACAAAAAGAATACCTGGGGAACCTGAAAAAGTCTTCCTCCATTTCCTAAAATGTCAATAGTCTAAGAATATCTGGGTATTTACTCTCCTACTGGGACTGGGGTGGCGATGGAAGAACATTTTCAATATGTCCCCTTCTTGAAAAAATCTATTTTATTGTGAAATTCTTTCAACTAAATTGTAAATACTTCAATAAAAAAACACTCCCAGTACACTCTGTCAAACTGTTGGTGTTAAGGTGATCCAGCTGTGGAAACCAAGCTCCCAGTACACTCTGTAAAGTGGTTGGTGTTAGGAGTGTACTGGGTGTATTTTATCATGACACCAGTACTACCACTTTACAGAGTGTAATTGGTTTATTATATCATGTCACCAACACTACCACTTTACAGAGTGTACTGGGTGTATTATATCATGTCACCAACACTACCACTTTACAGAGTGTAACGGATGTTTATATCATGACATCAACACTACCACTTTAAAGAGTGTATTGGGTGTATTATATCATGACACCAACACTACCACTTTAACAGAGTGTACTGGGTGTATTATATCATGACACCAACACTACCACATTACAGAGTGTACTGGGTGTATTATATCATGTCACCAGCACTACCACATTACAGAGTGTACTGGGTGTATTTTATAGTAGCACCAGCACTACCACATTACAGAGTGTACTGGGTGTATTATATCATCTCACCAGCACTACCACATTACAGAGTGTACTGGGTGTATTATATCATGTCACCAGCACTACCACATTACAGAGTGTACTGG
>CAXHJY010001249.1:12500-15000 GCA_964016885.1 Eledone cirrhosa
CTCAACCTGGAGTTCCCAAAAGGTCGTACTGAAGACCCGGGAGCTAAGTTCAAATTTTCAATGACTTTGTTAAAAACATAATTTACATATACTACTGGGAATCCATTCATCTCCAATAATAAGGTTTTCTCTCTTTTGGTTGTCATTATCACCGTGTTGCAGCTAATTGGTAGAGTAGTTATAGAATGTGGTGTTTGTTTCGGCTTTCTGTGCTTCCAGAGTTAAAACCAGCTGAGGTCAACTTTGCCTTTCATCCTCGATAAAAAAATTATCAGTCCCATATTGGGGGTTGATTCCTCCCCTGTATTTCACTTCCTAGCTGAAACTCTCATTCTCTGGAAAAAATCGGTTTCGGTTGTGTTCAGATCTGGAGATGGGATGGGCTCCACCAAGTTTGAATTTCCCAACTCTCGCCGTATGTCACTACGGCACCTTTACGACTCCAGCAGAAGTTACGTGTCTATACATACAGACATACAGACCGTCAGACAAATAGATCGATAGACAGAGACAGGCATACATACATGAATACACACACACATACATACATACTCATACATACAGACAGACATACATACATGCATATGACTGTATACCAAGTGTATAAGAATAGTAATTATATTGCTGGTCAGTGGAAAAAAAGCCATTTAAATATAAAGGGTCCTTAGGAGAGAAAAGATTGAGGAACACCGGTCAAACGGATATAGAAGAATCAACATGGTGTGTCGTATTTACATCCCATTAAACATCAACAGTAAACAAATAAATTAACAAGTTGTTCAAAAGTGAGATGAATGACACCTTACAAATATGAGAATTCCTAAAGAATCACACAGTCTTGATGAGGGTCCATAAGACCATACCATATATACAACCCTTCTTTTTATTTAGAATCAATTAACTCTCATATTTCATTGTATTGCAAATCCTATAACTTAAAACTAAAGAAAATATTGTTAGTCTTGTTCTAAAACAATTTGAGGGAGGGGCCGTTTACCACAAAGAGGCAGCGAATTGGTAGAATTTTTAGAAAGTTGGAGAGAATGCTGTGTTTTATTCGTTCCGGCTCTTTGCATTTTTAGTTCAAAACCAGCCGTGGTCAACTTTTCCTTTCATCCTTTCGAGGTCGATAAAATAAAGTACCAGTCCAGTACTGGGGCCGATTCGTCTTCCATATCTCTTTCTCGCTTCCCCTCGACACCCTCTCTCTCTCCTTTCCTTGAAAGAGTATCTACAACAACGATAACAACAACAACAACGGCAACAACAAAAACGACGATAACAACACAAATACCAGCGACAACAACACCAATAATAAAGACAGTACCAACAACAACAACAACAACAACAACAGCAATAACAACAACGACGACGAGAATAACCAACAAAACAACAATCCAACGTTGTACTAAATATCTCTTGAACATATTAATATATTATACTCGACATATTTTAAACGCCCTCAAATCAATTGTGCATTGATGTGTTTCCTGGGGTTACAATGATGGATTGAGAATATATTGGCTCCGCTTTTCCGCCATGTTGCTTTTAACTTCGAATATATTAATATTTCACACGTTGGTTGAAAAGACAGAACTCTGCGCTCTGTCTGTGCTCCTCTATCGCACGCACACACACACACACACAGTAGGTAAATATAAATCTATATAGCGAGACTAATCGTGTAATTCGATACTATTACATGACTGGAGGTAAATTAACCAAAACCTGCACCTTCCTTCATTTATACATGCATGCATTCGTTACCACACACACACACACACACACACCTTGTTTATCTAAGCGATCATTTCTTTTCAAAGGTTCAATGCGATCAACGTGTAATAAACAAGGACTCCGACCTTTAGGAAATATACTGCCAAATGTAAGGACCCCTAACTTCTAGAGCCCTAGAAGCACCGTAGTCACAAACAGCATATTTTGGGTACTTTTTAAAAACGTGGTTGGGCCCATTTCTCTCCAGGGATGAGTACAGCCGATTTTTCCACACACACAGAGAGAGAGAGAGAGAGAGAGAGAGAGAGAGAGAGAGAGAGAGAGAGAGAGAGAGAGAGAGAGAAATATCGAGCCTAGTATTAGGCTGGTGCATTATCTTATCGACCTCGAAAGGATGAAAGGCAAAGTTCCCTTGGGCGGGTTTTGAACGAATGCTGCAAAACATTCTACCCGACGTTCTAACGACTCTATCAAGTCACCGCCTATATTTTCAGATAAGTAAAAAAAGAATGGAGTTAAATAAAGGAGATTTATGAAAACTGAAGAAAATTGATGATTATAGAATAAAAACAAAACAAAAAATTGATGGACTAAACGACAGAAAATGAAAAAAAAATCAAGAAATATAGAGAAGACAAAAGAAAAGAGAGGACATGAGAGAAGAAAATGACAAAAGAAAGCAAAAGGTATAAGGGAAAAGAATATACAAAGCAAGAATACAAAGCGACAGACAAATACATACAGTCATAGATAGAGAGAACGA
>CAXHJY010001250.1:0-7500 GCA_964016885.1 Eledone cirrhosa
ATGCGTAACTTGAAGATAATCCACCTGATTTCCTCGAAATTTGGTGTGGATAAAAAAAAATTCCGATTCCATTAATGGTTTCAAGGAAATTTACGAATTATCATTCGGCATTACATGCCATTTTCATTTTCAAAATAAACGCTACCTAAACATCGTAAGTAACGTATATATATATATATATATATTTCAATGGAAAAAGAAAGCCAGATACCAAATAGTTCTTTAATGTTTCAAAATCACGATACCTATTTCTGTGGCCTACATGCCGACGTTATCAAACCATGATGCAATATATGTGGCGACTACTTTAGGTGTAATTCCCATACAAAACTTTCAGGATAAGTAATCAAATACTGGTTTATGGAAAAATATATACAAACATTTGATACGGAGGCGGCCTATTTGTCAATACGTCCTCCCAGGGTAGGTCGCAGGCCTATTGGTAGTTTTTGCAACGTTAAATGGAAAATGTTACACATTTCTCGGAGAGGCCCCTTTATCTAAGGCCTGAACGCATCCCTTGTAATCCCGCGCAAAGGACGATGTGGTATGACAGCCATTGGCGTGCCTAGCTATATTGCAGTGTTTTGGTGATCAAATTCATGCGAGTCACCCATTTGGTACTTTTCTCAGACCCTTGAAGTCTAGGCTTCTTTGGAGGCGGATTTTACTCGCCTCGTCATATCTACATCTCGTGGCTGTAATAATTTTCTTGGGAGCTAACAGTGTCACACAATGCACTATCTCCTTTATATATGTGTGTGTGTGAGTTATTGTAGGCATATATGTATGTCTGCACTTATGTTTATATGTATGTACGTATCTATGTATATTTGTATGTGAGCGTCTACTATGTGTCTAAATTAAGAGTGACATTTCTTTCATAGAGGTTATATTAAAAGCGTGAATGTCTTTGAACATTCTTAAATAATTTTTCTTACTTTTTTACGTTTGGTTGGGCTCAATTGATTTCCTGAATTCTTAAATTGTTTATCGTTTCGAGAACTCCGTAGCCATCTTGAGAATGAAAACATGAAATCTGTAAAATCCATGATTCAATATGTTAGATTAGTTTCACAAGTCCGACATTTTCGTTGGTTGATAATACAGTTACAACAAAGATCTTTCACAACACATTTGAATCTAGAACTAGCAACAAAATTAGTTGATAAAACCAAAATTCCCTATTGAACTCCATATATAACGAGACAAGAAATTTGGTAGGCTTTTCTAATATTAAAGTATAATGGCAAATACAAACACATAGATAAAGTATACGGAAAATAGATGGTCAAACTATCAACCTTTAACCGTTTAATCATATTTTTGGGGATTTTATTTTTGTTCTCGCGATATGGGGCGAGAGTAAAACACTTGAACAACACATTAGTGCAACAATCATTCGTGTTCTGAAGTTGTGTCCGCGAAGCTTTAGAAACGTTAACTGAATTATAGATTTTGAAACGTTTTTCTTCAAAACCAAATAAATACGTGTATGTCTGCATCAATGTATATATATCAATATATAAGTTCAGCTATTGTTTCAAAGAGATCACCTGAGTGGGGAGATGCAAGGAAACGGGAAATCAATATATTTTCTTTTCATTTGAAGGAGGAGCCTCTAATTGGATGATATTGCTTTGAGAAACATCGGCTGATTTGTACTCTATTCTCATAAAGAGACACTCAATAATATAATCATACATATACGCTTAAAAGGTGATCATGGGCGGAATGACTTACCAGATACACTCAAGTATACAGGTGCAATTTGTAACATGTTCAGCGAACATATAGATACTTCTTCGGTAGTATGTAAGTATATATATATATGTATGTTAAGTAGAAAAAACAAAGTTATCGATGAAATGACATGATTATATCTAGAACTTTTTTCTATTTACCACATACAAATATATATATATATATATATATATATATATATATATATATATATATATATATATATATATATACAGTGATGTTGCATACGCATAATCATTGGATCTAGATTTCTGAACTTTACCTCGGATTTGATTTTCTGCATCGCCATTGTTAGTAAAAGACACAATGAGTTTTTAATTGTCTTGTCAATCTATAATAAAACGGTTGCCACTACTTATTAATCTATTTATCTATATATATATATATACATATATGCATACATATAAAACTAATCTATATTATATTTTATCTGATGAAACCGCACCATAATCTGCCTTGCTGGCCCTTGAAGTATGTATAATAAAATAAATATAGTTTCCATTTGTTATATTTACTCCAATTAATTTGTTGTATATTTACTCCAATTAATTTGTTGAGTGCTGTATATCAGTTATAAAAATATTTTGCTTGTTGTATCCCAACAAATTAAATATAACCTCTACATATATGTATATATATATATATATATATATATATATATATATATATATATATATATATAACGAAGGAAATGTGGTAAGGAACCAGATGGACCATAACGCACCAAAGTACTCAATACTTAGGGTAGTAGGAACGTCAGGGTCCTACTCGTTTATATATATATATATATATATATATATATATATAATTTGTAGAAATTCTTTTTTTTTCTACAAATTTCTACAAATTCCATACTTGGTGAGTAAACTCTCTTCCTGCTACTTCAAGCGTTAAACGAATATATTCCTTCCATATACTGTACCGATTGGCTTGTTATTTCTGTTTACCTATTACATACACACACATACATATATATATATATATATATATATATATATTTGTGTGTGTGTGTGTGTGTATGTAAAATGTAAACAAAAATAACAACCCAATCGGTACAGTATATGGAAGGAATTTATAGGGCTAACGCTTGAAATATATATATATATATATATATATATGATGATGAAATATATGGAGAATAGAAATGGCTGTGCAGTTCCTATTTAAGGCAACTTAAAATGCAGTGCGAATACGAAGAAAGCAAGTATATATATATATATATATATATATATATATATATATGCAAAAGTTTTATTTAAAATTGTTGGGTTACAACGAGTAAATAAAAGCACTCAACAGGTTTTGGTGTATTTTACGATATAAAACAAATGGAAACTACATTTATAAAACCATATTTATTTCATTATATATATTTCAGGGATATCATATTAAAAATATGGTATGCCCTCTTCAGATAAAATACAATATATAAACAGTTTTATAAATAAATTTGACATACCTTAGAATTTTTACAACTTCCATTTAAAAAGTTGTTATGGTAGTGAAAATGTTAAGGACGGTTAGAAAGAAAGACGGAGAAAAAAAGAAAAAGAAAAAAGAAAAAGAAGGAGAAAAGAAAAAGAAAGAGCGGAAGGTGAAGAGGATGAAGAAATGTATGTAAAGAGAAAACCACCAAATGAGAGATTAATGAGGGAAGAGGGTACTGTAATTATTTATTTATTTATTTATTTATTTAGTGTTAAGGATACGGGGAGAATTAAAAACAAAAATAAATAAGGAGAGGTAGATCGAGTAATATCTATTATACGAGGTGGGAGAGATAGGGGAGGGGTGATATACAGGAGATAGAGTTAAAACACCCGATACAAGTATAGAGGGAGGAGGAGAGGAGATATACTTAGAAACAAAAATGATAGTTTTAAAATATTATGTTTCATCAGTCTATCAATTCCTATGAATTATAATGTAAATATCAATATTCATGAATGAGACACATATCAATAATGTGTGAAAAAATAATGACTATATGTTTAGTTTAAAAATTCATAGGTTTATAATCAAAGTCTGAGATAAAACTTCAAAAAATAGTGAAATACATAAGTATATATGTATTTTCATGAAAAAGAGAAAAGAGAAAGAAAAAGAGGTTATTTCAAATTGACATTATAGACACATGTGAGTTTACATGATCAGCTCTGTAAATTTTTATTTCACATGAAAATCTTCATTAATAATAATAATATTCTTGCCCTTTCTTACATGATTATCGTTCAAGCATAGAATAGAACAGATATCAATATATTAAAATATTAAAAACGCCAAGAATATTTTCCTCCCCAGAATATCTAGGGCCGTAATATAACACAGTGTGCCCAGCATGTCAATCAATCCTTCCAATTTATTTGACAATATTGCCTCTCCTCCTCCCTCTATACTTGTATCGGCTGTTTTAACTCTATCTCCTGTATATCACCCCTCCCCTATCTCTCCCACCTCGTATAATTGATATTACTCGATCTACCTCTCCTTATTTATTTTTGTTTTTATTTCTCCCCGTATCCTTAACACTAATTAAATAAATAAATAAATAAATAAATAATTACAGTACCCCCTTCCCTCATTAATCTCTCATTTGGTGGTTTTCTCTTTACATACATTTCTTCATCCTCTTCACCTTCCGCTCTTTCTTTTTCTTTTCTCCTTCTTTTTATTTTTTATTTTTCTTTTTTCTCCGTCTTTCTTTCTAACGGTCCTTAACATTTTCACTACCATAACAACTTTTTAAATGGAAGTTGTAAAAATTCTAAGGTATGTCAAATTTATTTATAAAACTGTTTATATATTGTATTTTATCTGAAGAGGGCATACCATATTTTTAATATGATATCCCTGAAATATATATAATGAAATAAATATGGTTTTATAAATGTAGTTTCCATTTGTTTTATATATATATATATATATATTTACACAGAAATAATTTAAAAAAATGTGAAGACGAAAATCCAAAGTGGGCTGGATAAGGGTAAATATATATCAAATATATAAGAACCGTAGAGCAAATATTTATTAAAATAACAGATTAAAGTTTAAGCAAAGAATCGCTGCTTTCACCCTTAACAGGATCTTCTGAAACTAACAAAGTCAATCTGTGAACGCAGAAATACTTCTGCGTTCACAGAAGTACTTCAGCGTTCACATATTGACTTTGTTAGTTTCAGAAGATCCCGTTAAGGGTGAAAGCAGCGATTATTTGCTTAAACTTTAATCTGTTATTTTAATAAATAAATATATATATATATATACATATATATATATATATATATATATATATATATATATATATATATATATATATATATATATATATATATATATATATATATATATATATATATATATATATATATATATATATATATATGCAAAAGTTCTATTTAAAATTGTTGGGATACAACAAGTAAATATTTTATAACTGATATAAAGCACTCGACAAGTTTTTGGAGTAGATATACGATATTAATAAATGGAAACTATATTTATAAAAGCATATTTATTTCATTATACATATTTCAGGGATACCAAATTAAAATATGGTATGCCTTCATCAGACAGCTTCCAAAAATAATGGTTGCATTTAATAGGGTACGTCAAAATTATTTATAAAACTGTTTATATATTGTATTTTGTCTGATGAAGGCATACCATATTTTAATTTGGTATCCCTGAAATATGTATAATGAAATAAATATGGTTTTATAAATATAGTTTCCATTTATTAATATCGTATATATATATATATATATATATATATATATATATATATATATATATATATATATATATATATATATATATATATATATATATAGATATATATATTTGGTCAACAAATATGGAAATTGTAGAAATTACTAGAAAAAAAAAGAATTTCTACAATTTTCATACTTGATGACTGAATATATGTGTCTGTGTGTCTGTTTTTTTGGTGTGTATGTATGAATGTATATTTGCTTTTTTGATTTTCCTCACAGGGAGAAATACAATATGAAGTTAGAGAAACATAAAGTTACATATGGTTAGGTTGACACATCTCCGTGTAAGTGGCGTAGTGTAAATGAGATGAGACTGCATTTGCGGAGACTTGCTTGATACCAGATTCGATTTAATTTCCATCTTTGGAAGTAAATTGCTACAAACACGCATTTTTTTATAAGTATACACTGCATGCGTACACACACATGCAGAGCCACACACACACACACACACACACACACACACACACACATACACAAACACATACGCACACACACACACACATATATATATATATATGTATTTATATATAAATGTATGTAATGTTCATCAGCTCCATACACAGCTTGATAACTTCTTGCACTCAATGTCTGTTCCTTTCTGGCATGAGATCTCAAATGTGTGTATATATATATATATATATATATATATATATATATATATATATATATATATACAGAGAGGGGATGCGGGGAGAATTGAACAAATTGGAAGAATGGAAGTTATGAAATTAGAATTATAACAATAACAACGACAAAATCATACAAATCAATAAAATTATATTCCATAAATATATATAATTAAAATATAAGAAGAATGATGGGATTATAAAAACATACAGACTACATATATAAATACATACATACATATATATATATATATATATATATATATATATATATATATATATATAGTGAAAAATTGAACGGGAACAAAACAGAGAGGCAGTACGAACAAAGGTTTCACGCTCTTGAGAGTGGGCTGGTGGTGGGGAACGACGTTTCGGGCATAAGCCCTTCTTCAGGCGAAAAGTGTGTAGGAAGAGAGTTCAAAGGGTGTGTAGGGGAGTGGTGGAGAGACATATAGCAAAAAGGGGGGTGAGAGGAAACGGTGCAAATGAAATTAAAAATAAAGGCATGATCAAAATAAAATTAAAAGTGGGTAAAACACATACATACACACACATACATACACACCACACATATATATGTGTGTTTGTGAGTGTGTGTTTGTGTGTGTGTGTGTGTGTGTGTGTGTGTGTGTGTGTGTGTGTGTGTGTGTCTGTGTGTGTGTGTGTGTGTGTGTGTGTGTGTGTGTGTGTGTGTGTGTGTGTGTGTGTGTGTGTTCAGTGTATGTAACCAAGATACGCTATATCGAATAGACCGACTTGAGCAGTGCGCAATGCGAGCCAATGGATTAATAGACATGACAATTCCACACGGCGAGCAGTTAATAAACATGGTGCTTTTACTTGTGATGAATCTGATTATTGTGATGATGGTGTTAATATTAATTATGATATTGGTGGGGATGATGTTGATGATGATAGTAATAACGTTATGATGATGACGGTGTTTCTCATTTCCCGAGCACAAACTCAAGAAATCAAAGATGTTTTATTATAAAAGTCATCGTATACCTTGTTTAAAACAAATAAGTTGTTTGAACTCGTTATATGAAGTTCAGATATAATCTTCCTTAGAAATATTGTTTGTCATATACTTCATATTTACGTTTTTCTGTTGAAATACTTTCATCGGTTTTTCTTGTCTTCATTCTTGTTTAATCTGGGAAAGAAGGTAGAAATTATATAAAGTAACGATACAAATAATATTACAGCTAAATGCATGACGTAAGAAATACAAGTATAACATTACGTCTATATAAATATACACACACACACACATATATATATATTCGCTTGTGTGTGCGTACACACACATATATATATATATATAT
>CAXHJY010001250.1:12500-30000 GCA_964016885.1 Eledone cirrhosa
CATGGGCTTGTATTCGGGACTCCAGCAGCTGTTTAAATCGTGTATCTTAGAATTTTCACGTGCTTAGGGACATCGTGAGAGTGCATTCAAAAAATGTTATTATTTGTATTTATGTATGACATACTATTACAACTAAAACACACATATTAATTTTTTTAAATCTCAAAATGTACTGTTAGAATTTATGAAAAGTATAACTATGAATAAACATATAAAATACCCAGTCATTAATCTCATAAGAAACTACGTTAACTTGGCTTCATGGTGTGTGACTACAATAACAGTTTCTAGCAGTAATATGTCATCTTATACGTATCCCACTTTCCAACGTACACTTTTTCCTTTGCTTTTAACCTGAATGAATCTTTCTTTTTGCTCTTCACTTTCTGGAAATTAATCCAAGTGACTGTAAATGTAATGGACTTTGATGTTCATATTACAGTCGATTATATTATAATTGGACAGCATGTCTTCTCTTAATTGAGAATAGTTGTGTGCTTTTGACAAGTAAAAGAAGTGATGGCCATACACTGGCCTCCTTATTATCCAAGGAACGTGAATATTTTATAATCTCTCCTATCTGAGGACCAAAGAAGCCCCTGCATATTTTTCTGTTCTCAGCTCAGGCAATTTATAGCTCTTTTGTTTTGTTTTGTCCTTTTTTTTTCTTTTTAGTAGCCAAAATAGACAAGAGAGAATATAAATACTAAAGTGAACGCTACAATACTTTATGTATTAAGTTAAACATTGTTTATCAATTAATGTTGCACATTTCATGTTGGGAACAATCAATTATGAAAGGACTAACTACGGTCAGAAAATTTCGAGAATGTTTTACCCGCAGCTGAGTCCTGATTTTGCCATTGATAGTAATATATCGGGCGCCTATACTCGGACAGTGCTTCAGCCGAACCTACAACACGGTCAAATCGATATCATAATTTCCATTCCGTACTGAGTTATTGCAGTGATAATGCAGATGCAAACCAACTGCACTCTAAGATGTGTTCTCAAACATACGCTTCGAAAAGATATCAAAGAATATATATTGAATTTGGTAGGGAATATTTGACAAGGACGTAAATTGTATAAATAATAGGGTTGGTCATTGCAAGGCTGATATGAACATATATATATCATGGAATCTCTTTATATATGACTGCTGTCATAAGAAAGACATTAATCATAATTATTGAAATGATAAATACAATACAAGGAAGTTGACATAAAGTGTACTGATCAGCTTTGAATTTTTAATCCTTATTAACTAAATAAATTGAAATAAAGTAATATGTCGATTCAATTCTTCAGATTGAACTGGTTGTACGATGGAAGAAACGGATGAAAAGAATAAAAGAGAATAAATAATAATAATAATAATAATAATAATAATAATAATAATAATAATAATAATAATAATAATAATAATAATAATAATAATAATAATAATAATAATAATAATTGGTCAGATGTGCATCACTTCATTATTTTGAGGCAGAAAGCATCTTAATTTAGTCGTTATTCCTCAAATGGCGCCGAAAAAGCCAATTGCCTGAAACAGACAGCAAACGAAGCGAATGAATGAAGCAATAGCTAAGTGATTAAGAATTCGATGTTGAATAAACAATAACAACCATAACCACAACTAGAAGACAATAGAACAATTGGCGTGACCTTAACCCCACTTGCCCTTAGAGAAACAAATGAATCGCTTGAACATTTGTCCTTATCTTCTTTGATTGCTAAATGCTTGTTTGTATGTATTTTTTAACGCTAAAACCAGACAAAGAAATATTAGCACAACTGATTACCAATGTCGAACAAATATTTGCTTGTCTATCTTCACTAATTTGTTAAATATTTGTTTGTCCTTCTTGATGTTTTTTTCTTTTTTATTTCCGTATATTTTCTTTGCCTTTTCCCACCCATCTCTCTTTTCCTTAGTCTCACACTTTTCTATATTTCTCCCTGTTGTTCTTTGCATTTCTTGTTATCCTAAATTCTCATATCATTATCTCTTCATTGAAATCTATTTTAAGACAGACTTCAATATAATTAATTGATATCTTATTGAATATCTCGCTGATTACATTTCCTTTTAGTTCAAGTAATTTCCGGCTGTAGTATGGATAGCTATATATGATACGATATAAACGAAAGGGAGCAATGACACGAATAGGTTGGGAGTTAGAGGAAGATATGTAGTAAATTGATAATAATAGTAATAATAACAATAATAAAAATAGAGGGGAAAGAATAGAAGATAACTAATAACTGGAAAGGTTGTTGAAGAAAACATCGAAATAAGACCATAAAGCATAATAAAGAATCCTAAGATAGGTTTCGAATTTGTAAATACAATTTAATATATATAGAGAGTAGGACATGATTCAAGCAGAATTGTATACACTCAAAATATTTTTAAGCTTCTAATATCTCCGTGGACAGATGAAAAGATTCACTCGCTCTTGAAGGACTAAGAAAACTAGACATTGATCAGCTTCCTCCAATGTACTCTGTCCTCATAAATATAAACAAATTTAGTGCATCAATTTCAGTTACCTTTCACAGTGGTACCTTGCGTATGAAATGATTATACGGATTACCAAAACATGCCGAGAAGGGTATTTTCAATTAATTAGGTTACTACATTTTCAGTGCATACTCTGTTATGCAAATTAGGCAAAGCGGTTTAAGTGAGTCCAATTATAAATGTCAATGAGCTATCACCGAGTTTAAATTGTTGATTTTTTTTTACTAGTGAAAGTCTAAGGAAACTAAAATCTAATTCTCACTAATCGATCTCACTAAGTGTACATCGAGATTGAAATTCTGAACGCAGCACTTTCGAACGGGTCCCTAGTTTCATCCCACTGCGTTGTATATTGGCAAGTATTATTTGTTATAGTCGGGCGGTGGATTGTCACTATCGGTAGAGGGTCGGACGCCATGCTTTGATGCATAGAGTTACGGCCCTTGCCATTCTGAGTTCATATCCCGCCGAGGTTAACTTTGCCTTTCATCCTTACGGGATCGATAAAATAAAGTACCAGTAATGCGCTGCATAATTGCTGGACTTGTGCCAAAAGTAGAAACAATTATTTATTATAGTCAGATAGTCAGGTTTTAACTTATGCCTTCTGAATCTCATCAGGTAAACGCACACTATTCGGAAGCTCTTCGGAATCAGTGTACCTATAATTCTTTATGCGCTACATTGCAGTGAATCCCAGTGAGAATTACATTAAGGATACGTCTAAACCACCAATGGCCCATCTATTCGTTAGGAATGTATTACATTACATTTCAAATTTTCTAAAAACGTTGTGTAGTACGTTTCCAATTAATTAATTTAAACTATTTATATTTATTCGGTAATACTTAAATACATTTTCATAGGACATTTCTTTTACTTTATGCTTTTCAAAGTGTTCTAAGAAAAAGAAAACGGCTTTAGCTATTCTACAGTATGAAAGTAAATGACATATTAGGTATTGTATTACTTGATAGCCTATATTATTGCTGTAGAAAAGAAAAGAAACTGGCTGGTCACTGCTGGAATGACTCTAATCATATGTCAGCTTCGATCATAAACATATTTATAAAGTCGAAGTTTGATGTATATTGTGTGGCGAACTTTATTTTTAGTTCTATTATTCTTTTGGTCTTCATACGATAAGTCCAAACTGAGATAACTACAGAGAAGCAAGCAATAAGAAGGAAAGATATTTACTACGGAAGTCTACCCACCACCACCTCCACCATTATAACTCCCGCGCCCACACACATACACATACATCAACACATGTGATTGTCTATGGCAGTTTGTCTTCCGTTTTTTTGTTTTGTTGTTGTTGTTGAAATGTTTATCTATAACGGATACGGAGACACTCTAGTGAATTTTGGTGCAAGTTGCAAAACAAAAACATAATGAGATTAAAGATAAAAATATACACACAGAAACTCAGGCACATACACACAGACACACAAAGAAAAAAGAGAAGAAGAAGAAGAAGGAGAAGAAGAAGAAGAAGAAGAAGAAGAAGAAGAAGAAGAAGAAGAAGAAGAAGAAGAAGAAGAAGAAGAAGAAGAAGAAGAAGAAGAAGAAGAAGAAAGCAGTGAGAGGCAGAGACCGAGGAAAATATAAATAAATATGTGTTATCAAAGTGCAAAATTTATTTTAAATGGCTTCGTCGAAGTGGTGTTTTATACAAATACTCGCTCAAATTACCCTTTCAAACATTAATAGTTCTTCAAATTCGCTATTCATATCATTTTCATCAGCTTCAGTATACAATTTTATTCTTTTTTGCTGTTCATTATTTCAATTATTTCTCCAAATCTTATTATGTCCTTTCAAAAATTTAATTAAGCTTTATATAATGCAATGTTGTTAATATTTTCATGTTTTCTCTTTTCCAAATCTACTATGTCAAATTTTATTCAGCACATATTTCGCATAGAAAGGAAATCTTTTCGAACCATATGGAATAAGACAGGAAAGTTATATCTAATAACCAATATGATAATTATAAGTATATAAATTATACATGTATACATTATCAATTCATACTAAATTTAATTGTAATTTATTATAATTATATATCATCAGAGGGCGGTGGATTGGCGGTATCAGTTGATGGTCGGACGCCATGCTTTGCAGCAAAGAGTTACAGCCCTTTATGGTCTGAGTTCAAATCCGGCCGAGGTTAATTTGGCCTTTCATCCTTACGGGGTCGATAAAATAAAATACCAGTAATGCACTGGGATAATTGCTGGGCCTTGTGCCAAAAGTAGAAACAACTATTATTATATATTTTGAATGAATACATTTCTTAAATTAGTTACAAAGGTTTTAAGGTATCTCATGCATAACTATAAATTCGGCACTTTAAGTGGGTTGTCAGTGATCCGTCAGTGAGTCTAATATATATTTTCCTTTTTTCCTCTATTATTTAACAGAAAAAATATATATGCATGCTAACACGTATTCAGACAAACAAACATAATTACATACATAATTACAAACGAGGATGCCGGCACACTCACACACCTATATATATATATATATATATATGAAAATAGGAAGAAAGAGACGATTATGAGGAAGAAAACATTTTTTTTTCATTTTTGTTGCTGTTTGTCTCTCTCTCTCTCTCTCTTTTCTGGGTTAGAAAATGATTAAAACGAAATCTTTTATACACATGTGTGTGTGTCTGTGTGTGCGTGTGTGAGTGTGTATTTGTGTATCTGTGTGTCTGTATGTGCTTACGTGTGTTTGCGTGTGGGTCCGTTCGTGTGAGCCACTGCTGATTACAACTAATCTGACAATCTTGAACTAATTATAAACAACCCCTCATGGAAAATTCATAAGAATTTTGAAAATTCAAAATATTAATATCTTAATAAACAAGTATTATAGCTGAATGATAAAAATCTTGAAATTCGTATGCAATGCTCTTACATATACAGATATCTGTTAGAACACGAAAAGTGTGAAACAACAGAATGTTCACTTTTCGTGTTCTAACATATATGCCTAACTTCTTCATAAATTTTCCGGGGATAGCCGTGGTAGTGGTGATCGTATGTCATTGGCTAATTTTCAACCAATCAGAGTAAGTGTTGATATATATATATATATATATATATATATATATATATATATATATATATATATATTTATATATATACTATTCCCCCTCTCTCTATATATATCTTACGCTTTCGCTTTACACTCCTCCCCTTCAATAACACATTTCCCCCTCTCTATATATCTCTTATACTGTTACACTTATATTTCCATTTATTTATTACCCCCTCTCTCTATATCTCTTCCACTGTTACTTACGCCTGTTTCTCTCTATCTGTTCCGTCTCTATATATATCTCTCTTACTCTTTCGCTTTGCACTCCTCCCCTTCAATACCATCTCTCCCCCTCTCTATATATTTGTTACTCTATCGCTGCACGCTCCTCTCCTTCAATATATCAATTACACACGCTTTACACTCCTTTATCCCCAGCGCCCCTATATATACCCCCCCCCCGCATCTATATTTTAATGTTCCGTTGCACCGTGAATATATGTGTCTATATATATATACATATATATTGTATATACACATTCATGTATGTGTATACACACTCATGTATGTATATACACTGGTTTTATGTGTGTATTGTAAATTTGTACTGTTAAAACACGAAACTAACATTCGATTGACACTTTGATTACCTGTACAGGCAATAGTTATTAGAATGCTGTTGAAGTGTGTATATATTTTGGGGGGACATCCTGTATATACACACATTATATATAATACAATGAACTGATAAATACACACATATATATATGAGCTTATTTAATTATAAATATTGTGAATTTTTAACTCAGTTCAATTATATATATAAATGGCTTCTACAGGACTAGAACTGTTTCATTCAAATATTTCAAATCAAATGTGTATAAGTTATAAGTTAAAATGTATAAATAGAGACGAGAATCTCCCTTTAATGAAACAGCAGACGATAGAATTAAGGCAATTTAAATTTTAAGCATTTGCATTTTTGCCTTTCATCGTTACGGGGTCGATAAAATAAAGTACCAGTAATACACTGTCACTATAAGTAGACGACTTTCAAATTGAATTGTTGGTTCCATTTCTTTAGTATTTTCAATTGTAGTTATCTACTTAAAAAGCGTTACACGGTTAGAGACATAATTGGTAAGTTATATCTTCCCTATTAAACCATTGCATTATTTCGCCTACAATAGAACAAAAATGAAATGTTCTTTAAAGAAACAGGAATATAACTTTATAAAAAAAAAGTTGCATCCGCTTCTTTTATCATTGATAATTTTTTCGTTTTAATATTAATTGTTTTTTGTAGTTGTTTATATTAAAAATCTTACTGTAATATTTACTTAAACGAAGGCAGACATCTAAACTTATAGATTAATCTTGAGCGAAGGACTAGATAAATCTCTCTCTCTCTCTCTCTCTCTCTCTCTCTCTCTCTATATATATATATATATATATATATATATATATATATATATATATATATATATATATATATATATATATATATATATATAAACGAAGAATGATAACATTTCAAGCAAAGAGTTTAATTAGGTAATGACTTACAAATTTGTTTCAGTATATATTTAATATAATATTAATATATTTTGTAATATTATTAACTAATTATTATAATTAGCGCTTCAGGCTTTGTCTATATACTGAAACAAATTTGTAAGTCATTACCTAATTAAACTCTTTGCTTGAAATTTTATCACTCTTCGTTTTGAATTTCTCCTAAGTATTCAATACTCTGTTGAGAAATACATTTTACATAAACAATCTTTGTACCATTTATACGGTATTAATTACTTATATTTATATATATATATATATAGCGTATGATTAGAACTGTGTTTATTATTAATATTACGGGGTCGATAAAATAAAGTACCAGTAATGTACTGGGTAATTGCTGGCCTTGTGCCAAAAGTAGAAACAATTATTAATATTTTAATGGATTTAATGAAAAAATTTAGGTGTTCATATATATATTCTAAAAATGCGCGAAATCGTGAATCCGCGATAGTTGAACCGCCAAGTAGCCAGGTATCACTGTATATATGTTTAAATATATAGTGTAGCTGTGATGTATCTCGCGAGTGAATCGAGACCTGTCACTGATTTTGGTGTCCCCACTGCCGATGTGAATGAGCAACGCTGCACTTGTGAATTGGGTCTTGATGTTGCAGGCAGTTCATATACTTACAATGATGCGGTCCCACAAGCTTGTTCACATTCCTGTGCTAATAATCTAGATGGGCGTATTAAATTGGATGTGAAAGCAGCTTACCGGATGCGGAATCGGGAGAAGTTGAGACAAAAACAGGCCGATTATAGAGCTGTGAATTTTGCTAAATTAACACAAAAACAGGCCAAGTATAGATGTTCAAAACGGTATGAGTTGGCAAACAAGCAGGCCAAGTATAGGTCTGCAAATTCAGCTATTATATCTCAAAAGCAAGCCGAGCGTAGAGCTTCTAAACGTACCGAGTTGGCTAAAGAGCAGACCAAGTACAGATCTGCAAATCAAGACAAAGTATTACAAGCGTTGCCTTAAAAAAATATTAAACTAGACATGAAAAATGCGCAAGCTCAAAAGTGCCACAGAATGTTATAATAAACCTTCAAAAGTGTGGGACTAGAGTTGTTGCTAAAAAATATTGTAATCATTATATATCGTACATTCTGTGGCATCCTTTATAAAAATAGCTTAAACCAACGAAGCCTTTATTTTTACGCTATTTCACTTAGTTAATTCTTAGAGTGTAACATATAAAAATAAATACATCTATGTTTAATGTAATAACAGCTATAAATAATTACTGGCAGTATCGGTAGAGGGTCGGACGCCATGCTTTCCAGCATAGTTACGTCCCTTTACGATCTGAGTTCAAATCCCGCCGAGGTTGACTTTGCCTTTCATCCTTACGGGGTCGATAAAATAAAGTACCAGTAATGCACTGGGTAATTGCTGGCCTTGTGCCTAAAGTAGAAACAATTATTATCATATACTCATAGTAACAAAATAATTGTGTTGAAAATTAATATGATGCTTATATGAACGATCAAATCTATAATGATAATTTCTTAAATATACTAATAGTAAAATAATTTAGTTATCTATTGTTACATTTTCATAGAACTATAATATTAACAATCGTATTGCATTATCAAATTTTTATCACTACAAACTTTCATATTGGAATTACCTTAAGCCACTTATTATTACTTCGCTTTCGTACTTTTACAGCTGTAGATATTTCGCTGTATCTTATATCTAATATCAATATCTCATGGTAATTTGCATGTAGTGTAAAATAGGTTTATTAATAACTTTAATATGAAATGTATTATACAGGGCTGCGGAGTCGGCCAAAAATTGACTGGCTCCAACTCAGGATCCGATACTCCATTATTTCCTAAATTTCAGCTCCGCAGCTCTGTTATTATATTAATTAATTTATTTTATAGTTGTAAATCATATTTTTATATGTTACACTCTAAGAATTAACTAAGTGAAATAGCGTAAAAATAAAGGCTTCGTTGGTTTAAGCTATTTTTATAAAGGATGCCACAGAATGTACGATATATAATGATTACAATATTTTTTAGCAACAGCTCTAGTCCTACACTTTTGAAGGTTTATTATAACATTCTGTGGCACTTTTGAGCTTGCGCATTTTTCATGTCTAGTATATATATACCTGGTTGAACCCGGAATACACAGACGCACACATACACGCACGCACGCGCGCGCACACACACACACACACACACACACACACACACACACACACACACACACACACACACACACACACACACACACACACACACACACACACACACACACACACACACACACACACACACACACACACAGATATATATATATATATTGCAATCTGATGAAGACCCAACATGTTTATGGTACTATCTGCAGAGACATAAAAGTGGTATCTGAAGAAATTTGGCCTAAGACATGGCTTTCCATTCCACAGTGGATGTCACAAAAAAGAAAGCAATATGGAATCAGAAGAGATATGGCAATACATCAGCCCAATATAGAATAGTGAAGGCTGAATCCAAGGAATTCGTTAAATCAGACAAATTTAGGCAAATGTTCAGAACGTTGACGAGCTGATAACCTGCCATCCCATAGGTGATATATTGCTGATTTGAAGAATACTAACTAAATCAAAAACAATTATCTGAGGCCTCAAAGATCCAAACGGTACTAATCTCAGTACCAAAGATTATATCCTTGAATGCTAGGATACATTCTAAGTACTGTACTTCAGCAACTCACAACCTACAACCATTCATATGCCATTCCACGTATCTTAACTAGGGGGATATCTCATGCCATCAACAATTTAAAATGAGGAAAGAGCCCTGGATGAGATAAAAAAATAGTCAGAATTCATAAAAGCTGGAGGTGAACCAATTATCAAAGCATTTTAACATATTTTAAACTCTATTATCACAGCAACAACAACAACAAAAAGACCAGATATGTTCAAGTAAGCATTGATAGTTGTACTCTACAAAAAGTAGCAGACTTGATTGTGGGAACTATCGTCTTGTCAGCCTATTGAGTCATATTTATAAGCTTTTCATGAGTATAATTGCAGCACAGGTGAAGTCAGATATGTATGCCTCATGTCCTGAAACGCAAGCTGCGTGGTGTGGATATGTTATGACTAGACATAACCTTCTTTATGTTTACATATGTGTGTGCATGTGTATAACTTGTAATATAATACATTATTCTCGGTGGTGTTAACATACAAGCAAGCCTTAAATTTCTTATATATATGTATATATATATATATATATATAATACATTTGACTTGATGTTGCAAATGTAGTAACACACTTTAAACTTGTTTGTCATATATATACAGGGTGTCCGAAACAAATATATACACACTTCGACAGCATTCTAATAAACATTTCCTGTACAGGTAATCAGAAGTGAGTATAACCTTTTGGGACACCCTGTATATATATATGACACATTTAAAGTTTGTATATTTGTAACCTCGAGACTAATGTATTATTACACTCACAACACACATATATGCAAATATGAGAAAGGTTCGGGTTTAATAAATAGAAAACTTGTGATATAAGAGTTACATATAAAGTTTACCAATATGAGGATAGTTTTGTTGTATCGGTAGACAGGATTTGTCTACCAGTTTACATATACGCTCTATAAACATGGAACTGGATAGTTATGTTTAAAAACTTAAATGCATATGGACACAAGTTTTGTATAAACGTACATGTATGTTGACAGGAAAGTTGTACTTGAATATATACAGGTTGACAGAGCTGTTGAATGTTAAGTGAATTTGTCTTCAACATGTTGTGATGTACTTGATAATCGTTTCTACTTTTAGCACAAACCAGCAATTATCTCAGTGCATTACTGGTATTTTATTTTATCGACCCCGTAAGGATGAGAGGCAAAGTTAACTTCGGCGGTTAATTTCAACTCAGAACGTTAAAGGCCATAACTCTATACTGCAAAGTATGGTGTCTGACACTCTACAGATACTGCCAATCCACCACGGGAATATTCGTTTACTCCGATACTTACGCGACATTTTCATCAAATCTGGTAAATGTATGATTTATGATCGTTAGTATAGAAACATAATAACCATCATATGTAATACATTTCCTCTGTAATAAATCACTATTATTGACAATGAATATGAGCCCAATTGACATCCTTCGACACACGCATCTACAGATATAAATACATACGTATGTTCTGTCTCTTAGTGAAATATATGCACAGGTGCACATTCAGAATTGAACAAGTATAGGTTCACTTGAAATACATACACTCACATTTTTGCATATAGATGCTTGTATACAAATTGTATACACAAGCTCTTCTATAAATATACAGTCACATATATTCCTGATTAGTTATACGTGCACTCACACACATGCATACATATTGTCACGTATTAACAAATACACATGCTCATATTCCTATCTAGACGCACACTAATATAAAATAGTCATTTCTAAAAAATAACATGAAATAACATATATCACCACAAAAGAATATATATATATATAAAATAGTAATAATAATAATAATAATAATAATAATAATTGTTTCTACTTTAGGCACAAGGCCAGCAAATCACCCAGTACATTACTGGTACTTTATTTTATCGACCCCGTAAGGATGAAAGGCAAAGTTAACCTCGGCGGGATTTGAACTCAGACTGTAAAGGGACGTAACTATGCTAGAAAGCATGGCGTCCAACCCTCTACCGATACTGCCAATTCCCCGAATAATAATAAATAATAATAATAATAATAATAATAATAATGCTTTCTCTATTAACCACGAGGGTTTACATAAAGTAGACATTAAGGACAGTACAGGACAATACAGGACGGTACAAATGGGCATTTCCGCGTGTAAAAAAAGAGAGGATGCAATAAAAATAACAATGAAAAATTCCCCAATAGGAGGGAGACTTCCGAAGGACATTTGTGGAGAAAGCCCATTAAAAGGCCACAGTGACCCTGACCACCAGGGCAAGTGCCCTCTCCCAGTTTTCCACCTTTAATTTAAAGACACATACTCAGTGTAGGCCCATTCACTCGGGCCATACTTGCTTCTCTCACCCATCTTTCAACAAAATGCTGGGAAGAGAGCACTTCCCTCTCTACCCTGATTTTCCTTTTCAAATGAAATTTGAAAAAGTTAATCAGGGCATCACCGAAGAGGTAAGTGCTCGTCTTCAGCCCTTTCAAATTTGTCCACAATACTATTTCTTTCGCCATGGCCACCAGAGAGATAAAAACTGCCTGCCCTTCACGGCTAAAGGAAGAGGGCGGAGCAATCCTAGCAATAGACTCAGCTGATAGCGGGATCCGTCCTACACGTGACAGCAGGTGTTAGACATAAACCCACAAGTCAGTAATGCTCACACACAGGACAAGCGCGTGCAGGACGGCTCGTCACCATGCGCACATCTCACACATGCCCGGCTGACGGCATCTCCATGCCTGTAGAGTTTATAATGATTTCTTTATTGGCCGCAAGGGCTGACATCAAGAAAAACATTACAGACGGCACAGGACGGTACAGGACGCTACGATGTGGGTTTTGTGCGTGTAAATATTTTGATTATTTATATAAGAAAAGAAGAAAAAAAAGGACATAGAAACATATATATATGTAAACAATAAAAATGAAAATTGAAACAATGAAAAATTCCCCAATAGGGGAGAAATCTCCGAGGGTTACTCGTGGCGAAAACCACACAAAAGACCACGGCCACCCTGACCACCAGGGCAAGCGCCCTCTCTCAATTTTTCCATCTCTCAAACTACAGACGTATATTCAGAGTGGTCCCGTTCACTTGGACCATTCTCGCTACATTCACCCACCTTTCAACAAACTTGTTAGAAGGCAGCACTTGCCTCTCCACACTGATTTTCCTCTTCAAGTGAAACTTGAAAAAGTTAATGAGGGATTCGCCGAAGAGGAAAGTTTCTGTCTTTAACCCTTTTAACTTTGTCCACCACACGATCTCTTTCGCCATGGCCACGAGGCAGATGAAAACCGCCTGCCCTTCCTCCTCGAAGGAAGACGTCGAGACCATCTGCACAATGGTCTCAGCCGACAATCGGATCAGTTCTACAGGGGACAGCAACTGTTCGACATAGCTCCACATGTCAGCAATGCTCGGGAAATGAATGAGGGCGTGCACGACGGTTTGTTCGCTCTGCGCGCATCTCGGACATGCTCGGCTGACAGCACTTCCGTGCCTGTAGAGCTTATCTCGAACCGGCAGCGCTCCTCGGTAGCACTGCCAGGCCAGGGAGTTTTGGAAGTTATCCATAGGCCCCGGGCTGAAAGTTCTCCAAATAGAGCAAACAGCTGATCTTCTTCGACGCCCAGGATCTCTCCGAGAATGTCGTCGCTCTTCCCATCCACTAGTCCTCTATAGAACGCCGAGGTGGATGTTTCACCGATACAGGTGCCCAGCTGGCAGAGGGCAGTGAGCACCTGGAGACATTACAGTTTCCAAGCGCTATCTCTCGGTCTTTTTCTGACCCAGGACTGCAGCTCCGTCAAGGAGACGAGCTGTGGGAAAACGTACATGGCGAACGGCGACCGCACCTGTTCACCATTAAAGAAGCACCAGATATGTCGCAGCCTCAGCGCATGTTTGCGCATCATCAGCCATGGCATGCCCAGTCCTCCACGCAACGGGTGTTGACAGCAGATGGATCGTCTGACCATGGGAGCGCGTCCCTTCCACAAAAAGCGGAAGAGGAGGCCCTCCATTTTTGTGAGCGTTGTGCTGGAGGAAGGGACGACAGTGAGGCGGTAGCAGATGACGGATGCGATGTACGCATTCACCACCTCCACCCGGCCTTTCAGGGACAGCTTCCTCTCGGCCCATTTCTGGGTGAGCGAGGCCACCCTGCTCGTCACCTCGTTCCAGTTTTTCTCCATTTGGAGGTCCGGCCCGAACCAGACCCCGAGCAATTTAACCGGTCCGTCCGTCCATCTCCCCAAGATGCTGTCGGACAGCATGGACTTGCCTTTCCTGTGCCGAGCTGCAAGCCCACCGACTTTTCCTGGTTTATATTTGCTCCTGTCACCGCTTCGTATTCCTTGAGAGCGGAGCCGAGCATCTGGACGTGTCTGGTGCTCGACACTACCACGGTGTAATCGTCAGCGTAAGCCGACTCGGATTTCCCGCATCCTAGTTCGCGTGTGACGCCCCTCATCGCCCCCAGAGAGCCAATACGTACAAGATAGACGAGAGGGGACAACCCTGGCGGACAGAGCGAATGATGCTGAACGGCTGCGACAGGTGACCGTTCACCCTCACAACTGAGCAGATGTCGCTGTACATTGCAGCGATCCAAAGCCTGAAAACGGGCCTGAAACCGGCTGCCTCGAGGACCGCCGCCAGGTACCGATGGTCGACCCTATCGAATGCTTTGGATTGATCCAAGTTGATCAGGGCCCACCCACCCGTACCAGGATCCTTAACCACCCTCTCTATGATGTATCGCATGAGGTGGAGGTTGTCGTGTATGGATCTGTCCGGAATGGTGCATGTCTGCGCCTCTCCCACCAGACCCTTGACAAAAAGCGCCAACCTCGTTGCTAACACCTTGGCCAACATCTTGAACTCTGCGTTTAGCTGGGTTATGGGCCTGAAATTATCGATAACATCCCCCTTGTTCGTGTCTTTCCTCAGCAGCGCCACTGCTCCCCGGCTGACAAAACTGGGAATGCTCCCGTTCTGCTGCCAGTTGCAGTAGACGTCTGCCAAGATGTCACCGAACAAGTCTGGCATAAATGCATAAAGCTCGTAGGGCAGACCATCCAAACCTGGCGATTTACCCTTTGTGCAGTTAGCCATCGCTTCCCGTATTTCACCGGCTGTTATTGGATTTTCCCAACACTGTGCTGCGGTCGTCGAGAGCCGAGGCAGTCCGTCGAGGTATGCACTGAAGTCCATGTCACGATCCAGGCCGCCGCCGCTCCCGAACAGTTCAGTAAAGTGCTGCTGAAAAGCTTCACACTTCCGCTCGGGTTCGAGCATCACGCACCCGTTTTGGTCAGACAAAGACCGAATTGTGGCTTTGTTGCCACGTCGCGCCTCTTCGACCCGGGCCCATTGGACGGCTTTTGTCCCACGTGTTTCAGAGCACGCGCTCTGACAACGCAGCCTTCGTGTTTTGCGTTGAAGGATTGGTCGAGTGCCAATCTCGCTGCAAGCACGTCGGTTGCGATGCTTGTCCTAAACGCTTCTTCTAGCTTCCTCACTAGCTCTGCCTATACTCTATTTTCCTGTAACACCACTCCTTTTCTAAACCTAATCGACTCTACTTTAATTGCCCTTTTCAGGGCGAACCACCACCTGTTGTTGACGATCGCTCCCGTCAACGCCAGCTTAACTAATACGCTAATCCGGTCTCTGTAGGCTTTTCGCGCCGCGAAAAACGCGTTCAGCTTCCAGTAACCAGGCCCTTGTCTATGAAGTCTGTCTATGTCGATCTTACAGATCACAAATTTGTGGTCTGTGTAGTCGATTATTTTAAATTGTGCACAGCTTATACTAGCCTTATCTAGTTCTCTGCAGAATACCCTATCGAGATACGATCTGGATGACCCGATGCGGTTTGTCCATGTCCAGATTGGCGCATTCGGGTGATCCAGTCGATACCTGTCAGACAATTCAACACGTCTGAGCAGGTTGCTGAGGCTCGTGCACTCTCCTCCCCTGTCCACTAGCCCCACACGATCCCAGCGTGCATCCAAGATGCCGTTCCAGTCGCCCACTAACACTAAAGAGTGGGACGTTCCAAGAAAGGTCTCTAGACGTCTGAGGAAATCTGGCCGTCCTGCCCCTGTTGGGGCGTAGACGGCTACTAGCCTGAAAACATTGCCTTCGCTGCCGGTCACGTCCAGCAACACCGACTTACCTTCTGGGTCTAGGAAGATAGCCCGTATCACGAGATCCAATCCGCTCTGAAAAAGGACGGCGACCCAACCCCCCGAACCTGGACGGCTGGGAGATGCGTATACATCGTAGCCGCCGAAGATCGGTGCGAAGGCTTGTGCTTCGGAGATTCTGGTTTCACTGATGGCCACCACATCTATGTTTAGTGACCTGAGGTTGTTGAGCAGGTGACCCTGCTTCCAAGATCACCCCAGGCCACGTGCATTTATACTGCCTATTCTGAGTACGGCCATGTTGGATGAGAAACGGGGCAAGTGAGAAAGGGTCACTTACCTTGTTTGTGTGGTGAAGGGACAGTAGAACCGTCCCTTTCGCTGGTAATGGGTGTTTCTAAGAGGATTTCAGTGTATATCCTCTTGGTAACCGTCCCTCTGAAGTCTACAACTGCGTTGGGGAATTTTTGTTTTAAAGGTTTGTACTGTTCTATTGAGATTTCGATGATGCTTATGTTTGTCGGGAGAGTTCTTGGTGTTGGTGGGGTGTAGTAGTTTTTTTTCTGTGCTGTCTGTGTGCTGCTTTATATATTGTACGAGTTCTTTTTTTGCCATGTTTATGGCTGTGTACGTTTTGGGGGTAGGGGTGATTTTGTTGCTGTTTTCTTCTTGTTGCTGTTTGGTGTGTGTGTCTTGTTGTGTTTGCGTTGTTGTTGTTTTTGGTGATGCTAGTGATGGTGTGGTTGTTGTTGTCAGTGGTGCTTGTGGTGGTGATGGTGGTGGTGTTGCTGCAAGTTTCCTTGCTGCCTTTACCCCTCTTTGTATGCCTTCGCTATTGGAGGGTGAATCTAAGGTTTTTTTCTTTTTTCTTTTTTGTGGCAGACCGTTTGCCACTTCACTCCCGCCTCAAACTCCATGTCGGATTCTGTGGCGTCTGGGAGTGGTATGTGCTCCACTGCTGTTGGTGGTGGTAGTGGAGCCTTCTTCGGAAATGTTCTTGCTGGTGTAGCTACTTCAAATGTAGCTATTGGTGTTGCCGCCACTGATGATGATGCTTTAGTTGTCCGTGGCCTTGGTACGGGTGCTACGGATGTTGCCCTCCTACTCACCGTGGAAGGGGCTTCTTCGTTTGTTGCCTGACCTGCTCTTGGTAGCAGCGGACCAGGTATTGGAAGGAGAGGGGCCTTCTTCGCTGTCTTCTGCGGGCAAAAGGCCCTGAGGTGACCCTTCGACCCACAGAGATAACATTTTGGCCGTCTTCCTTCTACACTTATAGGGAGTTGGAGTCCTTCCTCGATGTCTATGATATCGGGGATAGCGTCGATACATTGCTGGTCAGTTTGTATAAGCATGTGCATGCCTATACCTGACCAGTTCTCTCTCCCTATTTTTTCTACTTGCAGCATGGTCGTCCTGTTCTCGATTCCAACAAGAACAGACGCGGC